>WUAM01000297.1:711986-722855 GCA_024336885.1 Actenoides hombroni
AGGAAAGGAAAGGAAAGGAAAGGAAAGGAAAGGAAAGGAAAGGAAAGGAAAGGAAAGGAAAGGAAAGGAAAGGAAGCAAGAGAGTCCTCTTGTTTCCAGGTTTTCAAGCCTGAAAACCTTTACCATGAAGGACCATTGCCATCAGTGCTAACTAAACCATCATAATGTCTGTGGTCCTGTATGCTCATGGCTAGAGTAAAAGCATATGATTCATAAAGACTAATTGTTTGCCTACATAATGGCAATGTGATAGCGATTGAGAACTAACACCGGCAATGTGAATTGCTAATGAATCAGGTTTTTCAAGTTTGAAAACTGTCTGACTTTCTGTCTTTAACACAGTCCCACCATAGTGATCCCCAGTTTTGTAACTATAGATACATATCTACATTCAGTAGCAACATAGATCAAGTCATGCAAGTATTCTGCAAGGTAGATAACACAATTCAACAGATCAATTGATCTTAAAATACGCCATACAACAAAAAAAAAAAAAAAAAGAAAAAAAAAAGAACCAGACATAATTTTCAAAAAAGCTTTTTCTGTCAGGAGGATTTAAAATAACATTATTTTTTGTCAGGATATTCTGTATCCTTGGTAGTTCATAACAACAGAGGTCTTATCTACTGCTTTTCTTACAATTAGCAGTTTAATAATTCTAAATGACAGAAGGCTAACAGTGATGAACCTTAAATTTCTAAGTGGGAGAAGTTAGACAAGAGGTAATGGTGGAAAAAAAAACAGAAAGAAAACCAAAATTCCCTCCTAAAACCCCCAAAATCTTTATTTATTTTAAGATGTTACTTTTTTTAGACTGCTTTTTTAGAATGGCAGGAAATAACATGTTTGCTTTCTCTTCATTACTGAAAAAGATATGTACAGGCATAATTTGTATGTGTCGTCTTCTTTGTTGACAAGCCCTAGAATATTTAACACACAGAACTTAACTCATCGTATATCAAATAACCATTCATGAAGTCATATTCCAGTAAAAAATATAATGCCCTATGCCCATCATATTTTAAAGTCAAATGTCTTGTGTGCTTCAATTATTTTGCTGTGCATGATTTTTTTGCAATAAAGAGAAAATCAATATGTCATTTGGAAGACTCATTCTTTTACCTTCACACTTCGCAATAGTTTTCTGCTTGCACATTTCTAAAGCAGATGGCAGGTTACAACACCCAATGTTTTTCTTGTATGGTAATTTCCTTCTGTAGGCCTTCAAACACATAAATTGTTTGTTCACAATGATAACCATTGCAGAACTCCTTGCCACTCTATGCTAAGTCATTTCTGGAGATGATGATACAACAATTAATTTATGACATGTCAATTAAGAAAGAAGAATGGAACATGCTTCTAGTATAAATACTGAAATGTAAATTAAAACTTTTGTTGAAAATACAGTATGGTTGAAAAAGGGAAATTTCTAAGAGTTTGCACTGTTTCTACAGAGTTTAAATTCTACATATGCTCAATTCAAAGATTTTGTTTTCTGTATCTTTGGTACATCTGTTAATACTGCACAGTTTTTCCAGAGTGACTACAATAATTAAATTCTGTGCAGTATTATTTCTGAAAGATATGATAAAACTTTTTCAATATCTTTCCTTCATTTATGTTACTAATATGTATTTTAGAATAGCTAAGATACTGTTTTAATATATTAATAAGTTGTCATTTTTTCTTTTTGATAATAAATAACAACAGTTTAGTTTATTACATGTACTGTTGCACTCAAAAATAGACACAGTGAAAATGTAATTAATACCTAGACCTAGAGAAGTATAGTTTGCCTAATTAAAATCTCACTTAACAAATTGAAATGTAGTAAAGAGTGACAATTAGTTCAGCTATAGTAACATTAATAGTTTAAATCAATACAGAAAATACTCTGATGATAATACACTAGAAACTGTTAAACAGAAGTCCTTCCTGTACCTACACCTCTACCTCAGGGTTATGTTCACCCTCTGGGATGATTCTGTGAGCATTCAGGTCATCAGTGATGATTTCCAGAAAGGGGTGCTGGAGCCCTACCATCAATCTCCACAATCCCATGCTTTTTTTCTGGGAAGTGGTCAACAATGTGGATAGCACACAACAACCATTCCCCAAGTCATGAAGTCTCTCTGGGGCTATTTTTAGGTGTTTTCTTATTTCAGTCTTCTTCTTCCCCCCTGGTTCTCTCAAGGTCTCGAATTCACTGACAGGATCTACTTACCCTAACAGTTACTTGTAGAGTAGTTGTCTACTGCTTACCCTGACTGTTACCGTAGGGGGCTTGTCTGCCCTCAGATTTCCACTGCATGGTTGCCAAACCTGGCCCAGCTCCCTTGCAGCCACACCTCTGCCCCACTAACATACCTGTCTCCTCTTCTGGACTAATTACCTGGTTGGCCTTCAGCCTGGCCCCATGCCTATGGCACTGCCCAGCCATCCTGGGGCTGTGTCTGACCCTGGTTCCCCTCACCAGGCCTGATCCTGACTGCCTTTTTATATGCTTACACTTCTTCTAGAGTATTGGGATAGATATTGTGCTGAGAGGAAATAAAGACCTGAAAGCTATCTAGAGCTCCTCTTTCCCTCAGAACAGTGTCTCAGATGACAACATTTGACAGCTCCCTGGAGAAGCCAAATTCAACTATTCTGCGTCTGTATGCTGCCCTTCTTACTTTCCTCATTGCAGCTAGGTTCTAGAACTACACTGTTCCATGGTTGCTACAGCCAAGGCCACCACTGATTATCACTTCTCCCACCATTTTTTCCTTGCCCATGAGTTGCAGATCCAGTAAAAGGTCTTACCTGACAGATCTGTCCAACATATGTGTTCAGAAGTTGTCCCCAACACCTTCTAAGACTTCATGGATTTTTTAATGTCCCATTGCATTAAACCTCCAGACATCAGAGAGGTCAGAGTGCCCCTGTAAGAGACAAAAATCTGTTGTCTGGGAACTCTCTTGAATTTCTTAAGACTTTGTCTATTTCTTAACCCTGATTGAATGCATTCCTGTATCATACCATTACCCTCACCTCTGATCCTAACTCATAAGGCCTTAATCTTCCTGTTGACCTTTCTACAGCAAAACTGCCATTTGAACTGCTTCATATAAAAGGCAACTTGCCTCATCTTTTTCCATGCGTGTTCTACCTAAAGAGGCAGTATCCATTCATCACAGCATTCCAGTCATACAAGGCATTCCACCCTCTCCCAGTCATCTTCATGGTGTCAGAGTCCTGTATCTGCAAATAGTTATCATAGTCCCTGACAGTACTACTAGGCCTGGCTGACTTTGCCCTTTCTCCTAGCGCTCCCTCCATCCTGCCCATGGCCCAGAACCCCACGTCAGTCCTCTGGAGCCATCAGCTCCTGCTCCATTGACCCCTCCATCAGGGATGATGCCCAGATCCCCATAGCCCTGCTCTGCCTGGCTATGGGCCCCCCAGGCTGAGCCCACCTATGGACTCTTGAAGTTGGCCAGTCTCAGCCTGGTACAACCCCAGGAGATGCCTGACACCCAGGCTGGTGACTTCCCCAGAGCCCTGTGATTGCCTGCTTCTGGATGGGGGATGGGACAGGCTGTGGCTGCCAGGTCTGTCCCTGCCACCCTATGAGGAGTTCCCACCTACCTTCTGTTAGGAAGCAGCCTCCCTCTTACTGATGAAAATACTTCCAAATACTAATATAATGACAAGATAGAGTCTTGAGAAGTATTACTGCATCAAATGAGGGATAATCCAGTTCAGCTACAGTAACTGAAATCAATTAGTCTGTAGATTGAGTTATCGCAGGCAAGGATATATTCTGTATTCTCAGAATCTAAAATTCATAGGAAGTCCACAAAAAAGATACACACTTAATTCTTCTTTTCACTGTCTTCTCAGTGTTCTGTGGAAAATTAAGCTAGCAGGAATTCAAAAGTCTACACATTCAAATATGGTCTGATCTAACCTAAATTAAAAATCAGAACCAACAAATTAAATAGTCTAAATTATAAGAATTATCTTGGTTTGAATAGACCCCATTTAGGTTTATTTTTTTGAAAGACCTTATTATCCTACTTCTAAGGTTTTCACACTGCTTAGCTATTACATTTTTGTTATGATGGTGTACATCTGTACATAAATGAAATCTTCATATACTATGTGATCATAGACAGTTTAATCACTACTATAGAGTTTTTTTCTAGTTGACATTATGACAATGTTCTGAAATTTCTAAAGCCACAATATAGAATTAACTGCTGTTACAAGTTATGGCACATTTTGTTGCACTGCGACCCAATTGCAAAAATCAAGCTTTTTTCCTCAGTATTAGCTCTAAAAGCAGGAAAACCTTGTAAAATGCAGTGACACTGTGTTGTGCTGTATACAGTGTACCACTTGAACATATTTTATCAGAAAGTCTTAATTCCATTTACTTTCAGTAAAACTGCTTTTTTAACTCAATTGTGATAATTTGGGAAAAAGTCTTATATTTTAAAGTAGTGGGAAAAGTGGGAAGGAAATCGTTATAACTAATGTCCTAGAGTTTTACCCACTATAAATCTGAATAAGCCTAATGGCAGTGCATGTTTTCATCATTGTTTTAGGGTTCACATATTTAACTGTCACTTAACAGCAGCAAATTTTAGAACACATATTGAGGAAATTGTGTGGAAATGAATTAAGTTATGATATAATATTTGGATATATATACACATGGATAGAAATAATTGTGGAGTCAGTCCCAAGATTTACAATGTCTACTATTTATTTACATTTGAAATTGGACTCTTTAAATTATGTAAACACATTTAACATGGATTCGAGAAATATGGCATGGGTATATATTTTTATATATTAGATTCTTGCATACACTATATCTCTCTGTTTCCTTTTCACTTGAGTCTTCTCTAATAATTTTAGGAGGGAATAAAAACCTACCATTTTTCTTCATCCAGATCATCTTGCAGATTTCAGCACAAGTTGCTGGTTCTCATTGTTGCTTTACTTTCTCTTAGCGAGCATAATACCACTGTATTATCTAAGTTGTCTCAGCAGGATGATAAAAAGCAATTTACGAAATAAAGTTTCAAGACCGTTTAATTCATTTAGGTAATCCTAGATTCCAAATTGTATTTTTGATCAGCTCTTTTAGGAAAGGTCTTATTTTAGACAATCTGGACTTAACACAAAGGAACATTTCTGTACATTAAGTGCAACTTGGGTGAAACAAGTGTCTTAAATTAAACAAACACAAAAATAGCTTTACCTTGTATTTAATGAAATAATCCTTTTACAATATAAAATCTTTTTGAAAGCCTGCATACATATGATTAAACTATTCATAAAATATATACAGCCATATATATAACTCTATATATCTAGTTGTATAGTGAAACTATATATTAAAATGTAGTTTTCACCTGTGCTCAGTCAGCTGTAAAAGTCAAGATGACATAAACAAGCTGCCTCAAGGACAATAAAACCTAACTGGGTGATTTATCTTTTGTCCCTAATGCATGTCAAGACATTCTGTAATCCCCAAATAGATTTGTTGTATTCTCCTCAAACTTTATGCTTATCAGGTAATTACGAAAAAGCAAAACAAAACAAAACAAAACAAAACAGAACAACAACTCTATCGAGTTTTCTGGAAGAACTGTTTTGCTTGGCAACTTGAGTAGTGATAAGCCTTTGAACCAATCAAACAGTGCATGGTTTGTAGGGTAGGACTTCAGCCAGTCCAGACAGGACCAGGTGTGAGAAACATGGTTTACACCGCAGCCAGGAAGCATGGCCTCAACTGGAGGCTCATGTGGAAAGCATTCAGAGAGATCTCTAAGGTTCTGGAGCTTGGGATACAGGGGATGTCAGCTACACTCTGGCTGAAAAAGAAATACTAGCAGCATATGAAGGAATTGGAACTGCTTCAGAAACTGGTACAGAAGTACAACTCCTTTTAGCACTGAAATTCCCTGTGCTGTACTGAATGTTGAAAGAAAGTGTGTCCTTTAGAAAGCTTCCCCTCTAGTGGGTGGAAGCAAAGCCTGCAGCCTGTATCATTATTTGAAACACTATACTGGGCATTGAAAAACAAGTACTGTGGCAACATGACACAAAAATGGAATCAAACAATAGAACTCCTTTCTAAAATAACATCATAGATACCTGGTCCAGATAACACAGCAATGATTGGATGTATCTCATCCCCTCTTATGCACCAGCTTCTGGAAAGACTGAACAATACAGTGAACTGTTAAAGACTGCTGAGTAATGGGTGTTGGGAGATTCAAGTGCTGGGTTGCAAATTAAGCAGAAAGCACTTATCTGATTAGTGCTTGATTACCTGCTAACCAGCTTGTCTCTGCCCAAAGAAACTACTAGCACGACCACCAAAGTTTTGAAGAAACTAATCTGTGTTGTCACAGAAGTGTGCTTAAGAGTAGACAGCTGTTTAATCAAGGCACACTAGAAGATGAAATCAGCAAAGTGCAAAACTGAGAAAAGTGAACATTTCTACATGCTATATTGGTTAGCAGAAGATATAGTAGACGTTGTGCTTTACAGTATCTTTGAGGTGGTAGGATAGCTAACTTACCTAGCTAATGCCATATCTTTAAGCTAACCTTTTGAGCGCTGCCTGAATTAAATATTATCTAACGAACTTGTCTTAAGAAAGACTTGTATTAGCCAATATAACTTAGAAAAGACTAATATTAATTAACCATTGTGTATGTGTTAACCCAAGCAAGAAAACGGATGTTGCAAGGGGAAAAAAAACAATAGATAAGGAAGGATAGGATGGCTTAATCAGTTACAAGACCAAGTTGAAGTCAGCCTTGAGGTTGGAACCAAGACAAGCCAGCAAATTTTGAGCCAAGGTAAAAAGTGCATAGGGAGGAAGACATACGGCCTTCCTCCCAAAGACCTGGCCTGTGACCACGAGGAGGTATGGTGCATGTGTCAAAAGGAGGAGCTGAAGGTGGAGCATATGGAAATGATTTCTTGGAACTGGTTATTCTAAGGAAGCCTTTTTGGGGAAAGATCATTAATATGTATAGACGATTGTGAATATGTATTACTAAGTGGAATAAATATGGGATGGTTGATTGGTGGGGTGTGCACGCTTGTGGAGGGGCGACCCCCCATGATGCCCAGCACTGAATAAACATACCTACTTTACAACTAGACGACTTGTGAAGTTCATCTTCCACATGTCATCTTAGAGTCTTTAAACTAAGGCTGGATTTTTGTATTGGGAGGAAAACAATTTTGATTTAAAAGCTTCTATCATTACATTGATTTCCCACTTGGATTTTTGATTCTTTTTTCTTGCTAGTGCATGTTTGCTTTCTTAATCATCTGTGATTTGTAGTTTTTTCCTTCACAACTTGGAATAAAAATCTGACTTGATTTTTATTTGTTTTTATTTTTTTAATATATGGTAATATTTCATAATTTTAGTACTAGAACAATATTTATGATTTGTTACAATATATTAGTTATAATGTATAAACAAGTAGAATTGGCTCACCATATATAATTCAAGTTCAAAATATTTTAACTTTAGACATTCAATGACAAAAATAAAGGCAATTCTAAACCTTCTTTAAACTCTCTGTGGAGATTAGAAGCAAAATTAGTAGGAGACATAATATCCATTTTCAGAAACAACAATAACTATGTTCTTTCTGAGGGACCAGTTTATTCTGTGATCTAAATAACAAAGAAATCAAGAATAAAACAAAATTAGCAGTTAAAAAAAAAGCAACAAATGGCTTATTTCTCACCTAACTGAATTGTGCTGAGTCCTCTAAATATAGAAATGATAGATAAACGTCTTGCATACTTCTATTTTTCTTTGCTGAGTCTGTTTTTTCCAGATGCCTGCAATCTCAGAAGCCTAACACTGTTGAGTAGATGAGACTTATTTCTGAGAGGTGTGATATTCACTGCAACTGCTGACTGTAGCTTACCTCCAGGTTTGCATTTTTAGTCTTCCTAGTCAATCATATTGATCTTTTTAGAAAAGCTAAGTCTTTCTGTTCTTGTCAAACATCATATCAATCTGGACTGTCTGCTATTTCTTAGCACTACATCTAGAGATATTCTTTCTAACACTCTCCTAACATGGGGTCTAAGAATACCCATGAGGACATCATCCTTTCTTAGTCACATCAAGAAGTACTATCCCCAAGGTATCTCATCTCTCCATTAGCAGTTATAGTAACAAGATCTGAATAACAAAATCCTGAAAGCTAAAGGCTGAGAATGATAGTCCTGAGATTAAGCTGATATATCTGCTAAACAGAGTTATGGGTTAGGGACATAACTTTGCCTTTATATCAAGAAATAAATCTCCATCTAACAGCCCACTGAGATTTTTTTTCATTTTATACAGAGTCTGCAGTTTCATGTGATGCAATTTCTGAATTCAAATATATCCTGCATTTTTTGTGTGCAACTGCTGCTGTTGAAATAGTCATGACACTAGCTAAGCATCTGAACATCTTTCTTTAGCATTTTTACAATTACCTCCCATCCCCATTCCCAAATCACGGGCACAATGTGTACCTTCTTCTGTTGCTGATAAAAGAACTGACAGAATTTGGAGAATGCAGTATACTTTCCAATTCAATTAGCAGCTCATGTGTTTCCATGGTGTCTTATGGGAGATATTGTGCATAGTATTTCCTGCAGTCCAATCAAGATAATTCATTCTTGCATTTGGGAGACTGTGGAAGAGTTCAGATATAGTCATCAGTGAAAAAAATAAAATTAAGCCAGGAGAACAAATAAGAGTGAGTCTGAATCACCAAAGCTGTAGACAGAGTACATAGTTTGGATAAGTGAGAACTGTGGTTCCTCTGAGCTGCCTATTCATTTTCCTTTAAAGAGTAATGCAGGTATAATTCTGTGGGCAGTTTCTAGCACTAATGAGCACGAATTTCCCTCATACAGCCAGGCACTAACATTAATTTAGGATATGGCTTAGCTTTCCAAGCCTGTTTTTATTTTCCTGTTTTGTTATAAAGATGGCCTTTGTTATTGGGAATTATATTGATCTGAATGTTGATGGATGTTGACCTGATTTTCTGTTTAAGAAGTTGAGTTCTAAGTTGTAAGCCTGTTTCTTCCATCCAGTTTGCACATAAGGGTTTGTGAGTTTTTTTATTATCAGAATTTATTGAGCAACTGAACAACAAAATATGAGGAATAAGAATAATAGAAGATGATGGAAAAAACAATGCTGAGGTTTGGAAAAACCGAAAACTTGAGTATTGTGCTGTCAATTTTATCAAACTAGTTGGTAGTGTGACTGAGTTTTTGTTATTGTTATTCTGTATATTTGCCTGTCATAATTTGTTGTAGATTTTTCATTTCTTTAGGATCTCTTACATGAACTTTTTCTATAAAATATTTTTCTGTGAAAATAATGCATTCTTTGAAGAATTAGATGTGTCAAGCATGAACACAGAAGTGAAGAAAATAAGAATTTTAAAAAAAAGGAAATAAAACAAAACCAGAATGAATCTGTTCTGTGTCAGAAGCAAGACCTGGCAGGGTAAAATCTAACTAGAGGACCATAGAATGTGGTTATATTGGCTCCTGCGCATAGTCTCGCTTCATATATTATGCCCATGCATAAAAATGAAGCAACACAGCTGGGAGCCACTTCCTGGAAATAGCCTGTTATCAGAAACCTGGCATAAATGATTGAATGTCACAAGCAAGGAGTATGTGTTGTTCATTTTAATGACAACAATTTCTGTAGTAGCAGCATCTGGTGCCTGAGAATACGGCTTTGCTTATGTCTCAGTATGTGTGCGTGTTGCTTTACTCAGGTGATTTAGTATAACATTAATGTGGACTAAATTTCATTGCACTGGAAAAGGATCATTGAAGTATTTCAGAAGTAAATAAAAAAAGGATCTCTTACAGATTTCATTCTCAGTGTTGAAAATACTGTTATGCTACACTGTATTTCAGACTCTTGCAGTCACTACTCCGTTACTGGGTAAGCAGACAACAGCATTTCAGATTTAAAAAAAGTCTTGTAGAAATTATATTCCTAAAAGCTATAGTATGCTCATTTATCATACAGTGTTATATTCAGCTTCTTTACCTCATAAGCAAACACAGACCTTCCATTGTTCTGCTTAATTCTCATCAAAGAGGTTATTGTCTGCTTGGCAAGGAAAGAACTGAAGAAGACATGTAAAGAAGGTAAGTTACAGTTTAAATAAGAAATCCTCATAGTAATTATTTGACTAATGAAAACCAGTAACAGTGCTGCTTCTGACAGCTTTTAATCAAGCTTAGTTAAAGCAATCAAACAAAACAACTGTCTATGTATGTTGCTAACTGCTGGGTCACATGATTGAAAGATGATTTCTACCAATAAGAAGGAGCACAGGGGAGCAATGGCAGGTGAGGGAACGCCAATCACCCAGTCAGAGATAGCCACTGCCCCAGAACTCCCAGAGCTGTCCCTGGAGATCCTTAGCCCTGTGGGTGAGGGGACACATCCATCATCTTGAGTCAGCAGGGGGACTTTCCAGATCACCTTCAGGACAGAGAGGAGGTTTCCTTATTTACAATGTTTAGGTGAGGAACTAGAGGCAGGGAAAGTGGGGATCAAATAGGATTTGGGAGGAATCAGTCGGAAAAAGTAGAGGAATAAGAAGTCAAAAAGGGGGGCAGTCTGTTTTAGAAGCCCTCAAATGTTTATTCTTTACATTACCTGCTTATCTGTACAATACTTATTTTTTTAAAAAAGATTTCTGAGGGGTTTGATATATCTATGTTGGGGTTTTGGGAGTTCTTTTGTTTTCCTGGGGAATTTTTCCATACTTGTTAGTAGGTGATAAACTGCTGTAC
>WUAM01000297.1:722955-735577 GCA_024336885.1 Actenoides hombroni
AGGGGGTTGTATTTTCCATTCTAAAGGGGGGCTCCTGCCTTCCTTGGCAGATTCCTGTCTTTCAAACCAAGACAATCTACAAATCATATTAACTGAAGACTGACATTCCCTATGTTCCTTCTTGCTTCCAACTTGAACATAATAACCTAAAAAAAAAAAGAATACTGTAATTCACGGGAAAAACATACCATTCTCTTCTAGTGTTTTGAGAAGGAAGAATTCCTTCAAAATATTTCAGATAAAGGAACACACTATCAAAGTGAACAGAATTCTCCTGACCAAAGCAGAACCACAAAGCAGGATGACAACACTCAGGAATGCAAGAATCTTTTCAATGGATAATGAAACTTTGACAGAGATGGGAAAAGAGAAGTAACACTTGGAAATACTGAAATGGCACTAAGGTAGAAAGTATCAGTTGAGTAGTCTGTTGGTCTTTGCCACATAAGTAAATTATTACAATGAAAAGTGGGTTTCTTTTTCCTTTGTTTTTCCAGTTGTTTACTGCTTTTCATTGTTTATTTAAGATCTTGAGATAAACTGACATCTACACTTTCATCATGGTCAATGATTTCAAAACTGAAGTTGGTGTAGTACATCTTAGATAAAGCAGCTATTTGTGAATAAAGGTCTCAGGAGACATCCTGTTATCTCTGGTTGTGTATAACAGAGATATACAGGATGAAATATGATATTAAGAAGCAGGTTGAATTGAAATGAAACAGATATTTGTAAAAGTTTGCTTGTTCTTCATAACATAAAAAAGAAATCCAACAAAAAATGTAATGCAAGACAGCTAAAACTTCTTGTGCTGCTGAATTTGCCCTTTCTGCTATGCTGTTTCACTCTTTTGCAGAGAAATTTAGTTATGGAGCTCTGCATATTACATTATCTTTACCATTCTAGCCCAAAACCCTTGGCCATTTATTCAAATGGCTTTCTTTTCCATCATTAATAAGTAAATAAATTCAGTTTACAGACCTTCGTTTGTTGTTTGTTGTTGTTTTTTTTTATTTCTTCTCTTCAGTCATTTGAGAATATTTATACCTGCTGCAGCATTACAGGACTAACACAGCAATAATATATTCTTAGCCTTCATGTGACAGCAGTGACTATGATAATGTAACCAGTCGTATATCTTTTAACACCAGAACAATCTTCTGCAATAATAGACTATGCATCAGAAAAAGAAAGGTAACATCTTCCAAAAATATATAGCCAGCTGTATTTAGAAAAGCCAGTATTTTCTTTATTTGTATAATTTAGTACATGAAGGATCTGACAAAAAAGTAAATAAATCGGGCTTTATAAAATTGCTACCGGTATGTGGAGAAGAGACTCTTCAAGTACTAAATTTACAGGTAAAAACCCTTAATTTTTATTAAATAAATGTGGTACACATTTCATTTTTTTTTTTCTCTGTGATCTCTAAATTTATTTGCAGAAAAATACTAGAAAACTGTCCACATAATTCATGCTTTCAATTGCATAACATCATCTTCCATTTCTGAGGAGATGTCAGGGTAATGGCTCGATGTTATTTTCTTGATGAAAGAAGTGGATGTGGCTAAGTACATTTCATGTTACTCACTGAATAACTTAGCTTAACAATTACTTTGGTTTGTGTGACTAACTCTATAACTGATGGATTACATTCTTTGTTAAGTGGTGGACAAATAAATTTTCTACATCAGATGAGTGGGTTTTTTCAGATACTGTAAATTGCTTAAAATGCTCTCCATGTGAACAAAATAAAAAATCTGGTATACATTAATATTTATATTTTATGTACTTGCAAAGTTTTCCAGAATCAAGCCAGAAAATAATAAATATTGAAAAAAGCAAGCAAGCAAACAAACAGAAGAAAAAAACATAACACCCTTTTCAGAGTTCATGTGAATATTTTTCACACATTCTGTTGTTTCTGAGGAAACTCCTAGCAGACAGGATAAAAGGCAATAGAGAAACAGATGAGATAAGACTGAAGAACTGGTCCTGTGAATCTGTACTGTTCAGTCTTTGCTATATCTTGCCTAAATCTGCTTGAAATTTCTATACATATCATCAAAACCTGTTATTTGTTAACTCTTTCACTCTAAATATATACAATTAGATCTGGTTAAGTTTCATATAGATTTGTCTTGTACATTCAACCTCCTTGTCTCCCCTTTAGTGCCAGTTTTTAAAGCAACTCAGTGATAGGAATCCATTCCTGAGATTCTTTAGGAAGCATATGTCTTCAAAAGAGAAAACATCTTCAACAAGAACACGGAATTCATCTTTGTTCCTAGTTCATACAAAAGAATAGTATAAGGATTTTCTTTTTTCAGCTTCAGCCTGACAAGAGAAAGAAATAAAATATGAGAATGGAAAGAAACACTTAAAGAAAAAGCTGTAAGAACATAGCTTAATTGCCCTCTTCCCATACAGTTGGCTCTTTTAATGAAAAATGTCATTAATGTACAATAAAAGGAATGGAAATGGCAGGAGGATGAATCAGTTGAAAAAGTACAATGAGCAGAACCTAGTTTCACCTCTCCTAGATCTCATGAGGACAGTTTCAGCTGCCAGGCAGCCAAAGACTCTACCTGTCTCTGCTTTACTCTTAAAGGCAAAGTCACAGTAAGGTAGTAGCATGTCTTCCTCCTCTGCTTAGTGTATTACATTACTGTGTCAGTCAGCAAACTCACCTTTAATTTACACTCACATTAAGGGTAAGGTGTAAAACTATTTATGATATGGTTTTTGATAAATTCAACTTTTTTTCTAAAGTTAAGTTTAGCAAAAAATGAATTAATCTAAATATCAGATTAGTGTAGGAAAGATCACATTAACACGTTAATTCAAACTCATTAGCAACTACTATAGTATCTAGAGTTGTAGATAAATTATTATTATATGCTCTATGTTTAGAATTATTTTTATTTGATTGCTTGTTTGTTTTGGAGACACTAAGTGCATAATGCTAAAATTACTTCTTAGTCTTATTCTGTATGACTGTCACACACCAGTCATAGACCAGAGCAAGGTTTTGATCATATTCTCGGGAGGAGAATTAAGACTCAAAACAAAGACAAACACCAAGTGACTTTATTTGCCTGACAACAAATTCACAAAATAGAGAGAGAGAGGGAAAGGAAAGAAAGGAAGAAAAGGGTCAGTTGTGACAGCTACCACCATGGGTCTGCAGCGTTCTGTCAGTCCAATTTGTTTCCAAGTCCAGTGGAGAACATTCATATCATCTGATGTTGGTTGTTTCTGCACTTTAATTGTGTTGTCCTGTTGAATATTCATCCTTCTTTGAAGAACTATTTAGTATATTCCAGGAGCTGTTTTGCTTAACCACACCTACCACCTGGCAGTGGTACTTATGCCCAATACTGTCTCTGAGGGGTCTTAGGTGGTCTTTGGGGGTTTCCAGACCCGTCAGTCTTCCAAGCCCTGGGTCTGGGTGCATGCGTAGGGGTTAGGTTGCAGTTCTCAGAATTAGCCCCGTATTCTAGTTTGTATGAAAACAGGGACTTCTAGCCTTGTGGTCCAGTTGTCACTCTGTTTGTGCTTTGATGTCTACCCACACTGGTGCAGCAATGTTGAGACAACCAACACACAGTCTCTGACACTGTCTCTGAAAATGACCAGCTAAGCTATGTATCAGAGTTGTAATGGAGAAAATTCTACTGCATATGTATGGGTCTAAGTAGGAAATGATTTGATTTGTGTTGTAATAACAAAGTCTGGATACCCATAACAAGAAAATGCAATCTGTGTGTTTAAAAGAAATGGAGGAGGAATAAAACTTCATTTCTTACAGCAAACTTTATAACTAAAGGACAGAATAAAAATGTGTTTTGCAAATCTATTCAGAAGCAAGCCATTTGGAGGGACTCAAAGTTGAAAAACTAAAACAGTAAATGCCTGAAGTTTTTTACTTCCTAGATGCAAGATGACTCAGAGAATGGAATTTATAAAACTGTAAACACCAAAACATGTTATGAAAGACATCTATTTTGCAGATCACTGGCCAACATGTAAATTGTTGACTGCAGGCCATGTTCAGGTGAAAGTTATTTAATTTGAACAGAAAGTGGAGCTGCATATAAAACTCAGTAACATCACAAAGCCTAGGAATAACACATAGTATTTCCTGTTCAGTTTTAGAAGGACAAAAAAATTGATCAGAATTTCATGAAGAAAATTAAGAGTAGAACCTACATTTCCAGAAAAGAGACCATAAATCATTACAGTCTATTAAATACGCACAAATATAAACTAATACAGAAGCTATCATATACTCTCAGTTGCTGATATGGTGATGTTTTAAAACTAGAGCAAGATGTGGATAAGAATATAACAAGAAAGTAAGAAGCTTTTTCAGAAAAAAAAAAGTATTTTCTTTCTGCATATGGTTAATGAGTATGAGAGGGATTGAATCCTGGATATATTTTAAGTGAAACTAAAAAACAAATAGTAAGCTATAAAAAACAACAACTGAACATCCAGTTACTGCTTCAGGAATGTGACAAGTAGTCCATCAAGCAATGTGCAGAAAAAGATTCAGCTTTTCAGTGAGGTCTTATTTCTTAGAAAGAAAGTAACATCGTTTCATCTGGGATAGAGATGAATTTTCTTCTTCTTTAGTTGTTGCTAAGAAATCAAGGACTTTTCAACTTCCCATGTCTTATTAGTGTTCAGGTGCACAAGAAGATGGGAGGGAGCATAGACAAAACAATGGACCCAGATGGAATTAGTCAATAGAATATTCCATATCACACAATATCAGGCTCAGTATATAGATAAGGTCTGGCCAGGAAGTTGGTTTTCTCTCTTCTAGGATTGCAGTTTTGGCATTTTCTTCTCTGGGATTGCTAGCTCGGAATAGGCTCAGACTCCACTGGCAGGTGGTGAGCAATTGCATTGCGTATTATGCATTTGTGTATTCTGTTATTAGTATTATTATAATTATTTTTTTAATTTTATTTTAGGGTGGGTTTTTTTGGTAGTTTTTTCCCTATCTCAATGTATGATTCTTCTTACCTTTACCCTTCCAGTTCCCTCCCTTGTTCCCCAGGGTGGGGGAGGGTGAGTAAGTGGCTACACAATGTCTGCTGGCTGGGTTCAAACCATGACATTATGCAATCCAAATAGAATGAATCTTTCTTGATTAGAACTGTATCTTCAATGTATTCAAATAAAGTTTCATACTCAAGAAATAAAATAATTTTGCTGTTGATGTAGTTGGGACTCTCGGTTTTTTTTTTTTCCCTTTCTGAAAGAAATGACTGAGAACAAGTAACACCTTGAGTTCTGGGGAGGAAGAGGAAGGGGGACAGGGACTGGCAGTTTTTGTTTTAGATGTTTTTAAGATTAGATACTGTTCTCCTGTTCAGCATATGAAGTGACATTTCATAACAGTGGTCTTACCTAATTATGAATAAATGAAATTAAATTTTATATTCAGATACTTCAATGACATTTCTTCACAATGAAATAACTTTTCTATGCTTACAAGCGACATTTTATGTCTAATGTTTTAATCACAAAATTGAAAGAAGACCCCCAAGAGACAGTCTGTCTTTATCAGAATATATTGTCCCATCTGTACTGCTTTTGAGATAATATCTTTCTCAGTGGTCTCAAATCTTCATTATTTATACTGCTGAATTTTTTTCCCCTCTATTGTAAATAATTTATTTAATAGTAACAGTAGTTACAAAATCTTTACATTAACATCATCACATCAAGATAATGGTATTAATTTTCTTAAGTTGATTGGTATAATCACCACATTCTTTCTCGATGACTCTGATCTGGAAATCTCTAGTAGTCTATTGGAATAGGAAATACTGTAGGAAAAGAGAAATTAGAATGTCAATGCTCTACTTTAACTACTTTTTACTTTTTCTGGTTTTTATTTCCTCTGAGAAATTTGTTCTTGTTCTACTCCTGTTCCTAGGAAATTAGTGCAAATAAGCTACCCACCATAGGTCTCTAAATGTCAGTCCATACAATGATTTTATAATATTCACTTAAATGTCTAGTTTTATACTTGATCTCCTGCCTTCTCAATGGTCAAGTGCAATACTTTTTCCAAACTTTTATTGAAGATAGTGGAATTGAATCAGACTCTAGTAACCTGAATCTCAAGTTCAGTCACTACAGATCCTCACACTGTTGCAGTTTTCACTGTTTCACTTCTGATTAATTATATATTCAACTTTGTAATTTGTCACACTCAGTTCTTCCAATCATAAAATCAGTAATTAAAAAGGACAGATTAACTATTATTTTGATGTTAAAGCCATAACTGTATAGACTAAGCTCAAAGAGTTTCCAGCAATGTGTATATATATATATATGTGACATACACGCAAAACTCTCTGTTCAGTTTGAAACACTGACAACATATGAGTTATCACCTGTACTTGATAGTTTATCACATGTACTCAATAATCAGATTTGTAGTATGCACTGTTGGAAAATATAATTGAAGATTAAATACGAAAGTTCTCTTCATAGAACTGATGACATCCCCCATCCCCATCAACTGGTAAATGAAACAAAAAAGATTGCATGATATTTTTTATGAATTGTTAAATTATTCGTAGATCAAAATCGCTCTTCTATCTCTCAAAGAGTTAAGCTAAGTTTTACCTTATCTATGAGAATCAATCCATTTTGATAGCTCAAAATGTTAAAAATAACCTCTCAGACATAATGGTGGGTTCAGTTTGGAAAGTAATGTATGAACACTGAGCAAATTGAAGTTAAATCTCTGACAGTAACCCCAAAGTATATGTGTTCTTGAGTCATTATAAAGTTTTCTCCTTCAAAATTACTTGCTGAACTTAATTTTATGATAAAAACGAAAGTGGGGACAGTAGCAAATCATGATGTTCACTAGCTGAGCACCATGGTATTTGGAAGGAGTGTATCTACTCCTTTAAGGATATCTGGCAAAAGGATACACAAGCTAGAACACACAAAACTGACCAACACATGGTAAGAGCAGTAGTGATAAGAACAAACCTGGTCAGTGTCATGAATAGGTAAGGATATGTGGTGGGTGTTAATGTTTGTTTTCATGGTTTTGAACCCTTGATTATGTTTTGCATAGTATTATCACAGGAGGAAACAAACAAGCAAAACCCCAGTAAATCAACACAAACTGGAACAAAGAAAAAAAGACCAGACAGCAGAATGCCTGGTATCTCATTCCTTACTGCTGTACCCAGCAAGGAGGATCCATTTCTATGGCTTCAGAATGATGTCATTTCTGATTACTCAGCGTCTTTAACAAGTGCATTGAAAATTAGTCTTCCACTTAGCAGCTTTTTATCTTTCAGTAAGGTGTGGGAAAACTATGGATTGTAATTAAGTGAGAAAACTCAATTCTCCTGCTTGATGAGTGACTGGTCTGATCATTAAACTGTGTTGCAAAATGTGGGCAGCTCTCATGGTTGCAGTCTGAGCATCTATGTCTAAGTTACTGATAGACCTAGGAGCTACAAATGTTCAATGTCCAATGATGTTAGGCAGAAGATGAATGCCTATGGAATAAGATTAGGAAGGACAGGAGTGCAGTTGACAATCAAACATTTCCATTAACATAGCTGTTAGTCCTCCAAGAAAAGTGGGAGTTTTGTTTGCTTGTTTTTGTTTGATTGTTTGATTGCTTTTTCTTCCTTGGGATAATGTCTATTTCCTATAGAAGCTAAATTGAGCTTTTCTAAATTATTTTCTTTTTGAGCTTAAGCTTCTATATGTAGAAAGTGTCTACATCTTTGTTACAAACACTTGCTTCTTCATGCGATAAAATGTGTTACAGAATAATCAATCCTTTCTATACTTTTCTTACAAGAGGGAGAATTCTATCTATTCATAGATACTTGAAATTAGGTGATATGTGCAGCACTGAAATGTCATTCAGGAGTAATATATCTCAGGGAAAGTGCACAGATTCCCATCACTTATTTTCCAGTAATACATGACAAAATTTTCATGATGGATCGGTACATGCTGGGTGCTGACTGGATAGAAAGCAGCTTTACATAAAAGGACCTGGGTGTGCTGGTGGATACAAAGTTGAACATGAGTCAGTAATGTGCCCTTGACAGAAAAAAAAAAAAAAAGATTAACATTATCCTGGGCTGTGTTAGTTAAAGTGTTGCCAAGAGGTTAAAAGAAGTGATCCTTCCCCTTTATTCAGTACTGGTGGGGTCATACCTGGAGTGCTGCGGCCAATTCTGGGCTCCCCATTACAACAGAGACATGGACATACTGGAGAGAGTCCAGCAAAGGACCTCTAAGATAAAGAATGGACTGCAGCATCTCTCATAATGAGGAAAGGCTGAGAGAACTGGGACTGTTCATCCTGGAGAAGACTCAGGAGGGATCTCATCAATGTATATTAGTACCTGAAGGGAAGGTAGAAAGAAAACAGAGCCAGACTCTTTTCAGTGATGCCCAGTGACAAGACAAGAGGCAATGGGCACAAACTGCAACACAGAAGCATCCATCAAGAAACATATTTTTATTGTAAGAGTGACTGAGCACTGTGGGTTATCCAGGGAGGTTGTGGAGTCTCCATCCCTGGAGATAATAAAAAACCCCACTGGACATGGTCCTGGACATCATGTGCTAGGTGTCTCTGTCTGAGAAGGAGTGGTTGCCAAGATGACCTCCAGAAGTCCCTTACAACTTCAATCATTCTATTTTTTGATTTTGTAATCAAAGCTGATAAGCCTAAATTACGTTTGCAACCATACTTGTGTCAAATAATCTCACAGTACAATACAAAATAGAATCATATGTATTTTTAGAAAAGGGATATGGATTCTTTCTGCCTGTATTTTGTGCAATGGACAATCTAGTCAAGACCACACATGTGAAAAAGGCAGGAAAGGCTTCTGAGGATGTTTGAGATCCATGATTCTGTGCTGATGTCCTTGATAGCCCATATCTAGGTGGGCTGGACAAGTAAGAAAGGTATTTTTTTTTCTCATAAAAATATGCCTGAAATATTATGAAAAAGCCAAGGTCCTGAATTAGAAATTGTCAATGATTAAATTTCTTCTAAAAGCATCTATAACCTTCTAGAGTTCCAGCTCTGTGCCACTTTTTTTTTTTTTTTTTTTTTTTTTTTTTTCAGATGATGGAAGAAGCTTGATAGTGCAGAAATGTAAAATTGGGTACTTTTATGTCTTGTTGTTGAGCCTACATCAGGTGTCACCATTAGTAAACTCTCTAAAGGTATTAAATTTATTCTTCTAGTGGTACTGAATATATTTATTTACTCTGGAGCTCCCCTGATTAATTCTGCATCTAAGTAATATGCAGAAGTCACTCTACCACCTTACGTAAGTCAGTCTTGATGGATAGTTCAGAGTTATTTCCACAAATGAGCTCTTATCTGAGACATTGGTAAACTACCAGTGGTAAATGAATTCACTAGTGTGAGTGTTTCAGAAACTTACATACTTTGGAAAAAATATTTTAAATTGTAATTTACAATCCTGAATTATGAACACTTTGTAACAGAGCATACAGTCTGTGAAAAAATCCTGTGTTGAAAGCAACCTGATATATTACTTCCTTCAGACTTGATGATAGAAACTGTGAATATTAAATCATCATGATCAGTCTTCAGGATAGAAATTTGAAGAGGGATTCAGAAGACCTTGGTGCTCTTGTTCATAACTCTGCAGGTCATCTGTAGAGAATAACTGCAACATGCATGCTGCTTATGGATTATAAAAGTGCCCTTTGTGAGCATATCCTCAGTACAGGGATGTCAAATGTTAGGACTAGGACAGCCACTAGACAAATGACAGAATCCTCTCTATTAACCCCTCTGCCTTCACAAGAGGGAAGAAAAAGGGTCTAAGGGAGAGAGTCTTATGGATTGGAAAAGAAAACTAAACCTGCTTTAATGCAAATACTAATATTAAGATGGAATGTATACAAGTATATATAAAACCTATATCAAACCAAATCTTCCCTAATGGCAATTTCACCACCATCACCACCGATGATATGGAGCAGGTACTGGGGAAGTCCCAGACTGGACACAGTGACAGACGGGAACTGGATTCAGGAGCTAGATTCTGGAAATGGATCTAGGAACACATGGATTGCATTCAAAGGCAGAAGGGACAGAGTCCTCCTTGGATGCCAGACATTGAAGAGAGCGTGACTCTGATAATCCCTCAGAATGACAGAATTGCTCAGGTTGGAAAAGACCTTCAAGATCATTGAGTCCAACCTCAACCTAACCCTACTACCCAAACTCTAATAACCCACCATTAAACCATGTCCCCCAGCATCACATCCAAACATTTTTTAAACACATTCAGGGATGGTGACTCAACCACTTCTCTGGGGAGCCTGTTCCTGTGCTTAACAACTCTTTCTGTAAAGAATTTTTTTCTGATATCCAACCTGAAGTTACCCTCACACAACTTGAGACCATTTCTCCTTGTCCTGTCACCTGTCACCAGTGAGAAGAGACCAATGCTGCTCTTGATACAACCTCCTTTCAGGTATTTGTAGAGAGCAATAAGGTCTCCTCTCAGCCTCCTCTTCCCCAGACTAAACAGCCCCAGCTCCCTCAGTTGCTCCTCATAGGATATGTTTTCCAAACCCTTCATCAGCCTAGTAGCCCTCCTTTGGACCTGCTCCAGCACCTCAATGTCCTTTTTGTATTGAGGTGCCCAAAATTGAACACAGTACTCAAGGTGGGGCCTCACCAATGCCAAATACAGGGGCAGGATTACTTCCCTAGTCCTGCTGGTCACACAATTTCTGATAAAAGCTGTTTTGATAAAATGCTGTTGGCCTTCTTGGCCACCTGGGCACACTGCTGGCTCATATTCAACTGACTGTCAATCAATATACCCAGGTCCTTTTTGTCCTAGACAGCTTTCCAGACACTCTTCCCCATGCCTGTAGCGTTGCCTGAGGTTGTTGTGGCCAAAATGCAGGACTCAACACGTGGCCCTATTGAAACTCATAGAATTAGCCTCAGTGCAATGATCCAGTCTGTCTAGGTCTCTCTGTAGAGCCTTACTACCCTTCAGCAGATCAACACTCCCTCCCAACTTGGTGTCATCTGTGAACTTACTGAGGGTGCATTCAATCCCCTCATCAAGATCATTGATAAAGACTTTAAACAGGAACGGCCCCAGTACTGAGCCCGGGGGACACCACTTGTGACTGGCTACCAACTGGATTTAACTCCTTTGACCACAACTCTTTGGGCCCAGCCATCCAGACATTGTTTCATCCATCAGAGTATATGCCTGTCCAAGCCATAGGCAGCCAGCTTATCCATGAGGATGTTGTGAGAGATAATGCCAAAGGCTTTACTGAAGTCCGGGTAGTCTACATTGACAACCTTTCCCTCATCCACTAAGCAGGTCACCTTGTCATAGAACAAGATCAGGTTTGTCAAGCAGGATCTGCCTTTCATGAATCCATGCTGACTGGGCCTGATCACCTGGTTGACCTTTAATTGCTCCATGATGGCTCTCGAGATTTTCTGTTCCATAACCTTCCCTGGCACCAAAGTGAGACTGACAGTTCTCTAGCTACAGGGATCCTCTTTCTGGCCCTTCTTGATGATTGGCATCACATTTGCCAGACTCCAGTCCACTGGAACATCCCTGGTTAGCCAAGACTGCTGAAAGATGATGGAGAGTGGCTTGGCAGCCACATCTGCCAACTCCCTCACTCTAGGGTGTAATCCACCTCGCCCCATAGACTTATGAGTGTCCAGCTTATGAAGCAGGTCCATAACCATTTCCTCATGGATTATGTAGGCCCTATTCTGTTCCCCATCCCTATCTTCCAGCTCAAGGGTCTTTGTGCCCAGGGAACAGCTAGTCCTACTATTAAAGAAGGCATTAAGTACCTCAGCCTTTTCCTGATCCTTGGTCATTGTGTTTCCCTCTGTATCCAACAAAGGATGGAGGTTCTCCCTAGCCCTCCTCTTGTTGTTAATGTATTTATAGAAATATTCATTGTTGTCCTTCACAATGGCCAAGTTTAGTTCTAGCTGGTCTTTGGACTTTCTAATTTTCTCCTTACACAGCTTCCCTGCATATTTGTAATCCTCATAAGTTGCCTGTCCCCTTTTCCAAAGTCCATAAACTTTCCTTTTGTTCCTGAGTTCCAGCCGAAGCTCTCTGTTCAGCCAGGCTGGTCTCTTTCCCTGTCAGCTCATCTTCCATGACTTGGGGATGGCCAGCTCCAGAACCTTTAGTTCCATCACAGAACACATTTATTACACCACAGCAAACCCAGGGAATTACCCTGATGCCAGAAACAGACTGTAAGACTGACAGTTATGCGGTCAAACAGTGGACAGGAAAACAAGAACGTTATCCTTATGTTCTCTCCACAGACTGTCCTTGCAGTAAAATAATCAATGTGATTTTTCAGTTTGCTCTGCAGACAGTAATAGAAGCAGGTCAAGAGTGGAATGGAAGAATCCTTAGTCTTTTTACTGTATGACAGAGAAAATTCCCTTTTTCCTTTTTCTGGCAGCTGTTCATTCCCTCTACTGAGGCAACCTGACCTGCTTTTTCTTTTTTTTTTTTTTTTTTTTTTTTTTTTTTTTTTTTTT
>WUAM01000297.1:744694-760659 GCA_024336885.1 Actenoides hombroni
GTATGCTCCAATAATAAATTATTGTTGAAGTTTATACACAAGCTTATATTATTGTATATCTCAAGGAATGTACAGATTTTGGAGGGCTTTTGCCTAAATTCTATTTTGAAGAAACATAGTTTATGAGGAAAAAATTGCTGTAAATATAGTGCTTTCCTTTTCAAATACTCTTTTTTCCTCTCTTTTGATTTGCCATTTAACCTTCTAGGCATTTGTCTATTCTGAATATATGTACTACTTGTGCACTGTTTAAATTATTTCAACATGATGTGTTTTAGTTATTTATTGTGCATAATACTACTTTTAAATTAATACTCTTACTTCTTTAGCACACTTTGCACCTGGCAAACAATCTGGAAATAAGTTGAATTTATTGTTCTACAATTTGATTTGAAAAGTTCTGCATGCCAACAGTTACAGAAAATTCTCTACAACATGCAGAAAATGCAAAGGGTCTCATTTCTCCTTAAATGAAATAATAATGAGATGTAATTTTCAGCTTCACAATAAGTTTACTGTGACTTAAGTAATCAAACATCTGTGTACTATGTGCTTTTAGGTTGTGGCAAGTTACAGAAACACTCAGTTCAGATTAGTATGCAAGTCAGAGATAGTAAGATAAAAAGAGGTATCTGTACCACTTTCACAAAGTAATTTTAAAGGTTGTGATTTCACTATATTTTATAGGTTTTGGTCATTCAAAAATGAAATTGTCATCTTTGTGCAGTTCCACTATGCATATTCATCTGTACAAAATAATGAACACAGCAAGTTTTGATTTTTCTTATCTTCCATAGAAAAACAAACAAACAAGCAAACCAAACAAACTGCAAACCAAAACCAAAACCAAAACCAAAACCAAACAAAATAAACAACAAAAAGCAGAGTTAAGAATTTCAGGCAGGAAATTAAAGAGTAAATCTTGAAATTTGCATAAACTGTATCATAATTCTACAGAAATTCAGTAAGTCACACCAAAGTCTGCCAAGTTTCATCCTGAACTCATACAAAAATTAGAAGTTTTTCATCCTCATTTTATTTCTATCCTGTTCTATGGAATAGAAAATTCTTACTGGAGTTGATCCTGTAGATGGATCAATCTTACTGGTATGATCTCTGTAGATTATTTGTCATGAAATAAACAGGTAGAATTAAGTATATTTAGTATTCCATTCAGTCTGACAGTGCCAGGTAGTCTTACACATCTTGTTGAATAAACTCTTACTTGCACTGATATGTTGATTCCCATGTCTATTACTTTTCCTATGTCTAGTTTAGGGCAGCCACTATTTAAATGCTTTCTGTCATACAGTTTTACAACAGTTTGTAATAGAACTGTGTGTCATGCTACATTTCATTACATTATTTATGTGATGATACAGTTAAATGTGAAGTGAGTGGTCATATAAAGCAATGACTCATCAAGCTTAGAGACAGAAATATGAAAACAGAAACACAAAGTCAAAGCTGTAAAAAAACCCCTAGCGGCTAGTATCCTTGCTTTGAGAACTTGTGATAGTGTTTTCTAAAATATTTGTGGGCAATGAAAAAAGCAATAACAGCTATATGATTCTAGTAATTGATAAAATTTCTGTTGTAAAATAGAATGGGTAAATAGAAAACTATTTGATTGGACAGAAATAACTGTTATAGTCAAGTCTGATGTTAAAATTATTGTGCAGAATCTGTAACTAAAATCCATTACTAACAGAACTCCATAAGCAGTGTAGAATTTTATTCATGGTTCTTGTTGAGAGATCAGCATTGCAGCTTGCTTTACAGGGAACTTTTGCATAGAGTAGATTTTTGCCAAGCAATATCTTGGTGAAGCTTTTTGCAAAATGGTGAAGATTTTTGCAAATGTTATCTGAGACTGTCAAATGGTCTGGAGACTGACAGATAATCTACAGGTTTTATGTCATATTCAGGTTGGGAAACAAGGATAACAATCTTATTTGTTCTCAGCTACTTTCAGCTCTGATTTGCCCCAGATCTTTTTCCTGTGATAAAGTAATTGCTCATGTTTATCTGTGCAGGTAATAAAAGCTTCATTACTGCAATATTAGAACAGCTCTCATCAATCACTTCTTCACATTCTGCAATTGCCTGTCCACAGTATTAAGAAATCCTTTGGCAAGAGTATGGAGTCATTAATTTGAAGTGATCCCTTTGATGTTAATAAGGTTGAATGAAAGGTACAGAGACAAATGTAGAACATTGAACTTGTTGTTTTCTATATAGACATGCACAGCCGAATTGGATAATGTACTTGCTCTCAGTGTATAAGAAGTTTCTGATAGGTGTTAAAGAGCATTGATGTGTATTTATATAAGATGAAGTTCAGCCTGAAGTTCATAAGGTAAGAAAAAATCAGCAAATTTCTGAGACGCTACTAGTAGGGGATTTGGAAAAGAAAAATGTATTATCTAAACCACTACACAGTTTGTTAATTATCAGATACATTGATTAATCGTATTTAAAATGCTATAGTTCTGTTTACCTCTTCAAGGTGACTCTGACAACATCAATAAAGTTAAAATGAAGACTCAGAGTGGAGATCCACAGCGTTTTATGCAATAGTACGCTTGTTGATGGGAAGCTGTTTTTTTATCAATTGCATAATTCTTAAATTTTAGTATGAATATTGTACTTCAGGATAATAAAAACCCCAAAGAATTATATTGTAAGCAGGAAATTTAACTTACACACTCTAAGTGTAAAAATCTGTCACCTAAGAAAATGATGTTTGGAGCACAATTAAACAAAGGGGTTTCTTTTTGTATTCAAAAAGTATTTTATTTTTTTTAATAAGTCATTTAAGGTTATCCTATCAATGGTCTTCTATAACTTTATAAGAAGATCATCACCATTAGTCATTGTATGTCTTTTTGATATCTCTGAATGTCATTCTGCAGCATATACTTGGAAAATTGTTTCATTCTCTAGTTCTTGGAAAATATATATTTTTTAAAAAATTGATTATCTAACATTTTGAAAAAAAAAAATGGGAAAGAAAATATCAAAGAAGAGTTAAAGGGTTATTAATATAAAGAAACTGTAAACCTGACAGTAGTGATGAGTATCTTCAGAATATTGCAAATTAAAGGGAATTTATATGACTTGTTGGGATGTATGCTGTATACCAAAAAGTACATCACCAAATACAATTTGTAAAATAAAGGTATTGTGCTATTTTTTCCTATCTCTTTTGATCACTCCATTGGGATCTCGTTAGTTCAGTGGTTTATCTTTAGCTGTAGCTGGCCAGCCTTCTCAAAAGTAAAAAGTAAGAAAGAACAAAAGGAAAACATTCATTAAAATAATGAAAAATTGATATAGCTATAAGAATACAAAGTCCCTAAGACATATCTGAGTATCTTGATTTTGTCTGTAGTTTATTCATACACTCCAAAAACTTATTACAAATGTTATATTAGGGCTGGGAATGGTGTTGATTAATAAGACATAGTGCTTGTTTTGTATCATCTAAGATTTCCTTTAACCTAATAAAACTCTCCACCAAAGATATGCTTTGTCTTCACATCACCAAAATAGCTGTTTCACTGTGACCTACTAGTTAAGTGAAAATATAATAGCTTGTGTAAAGTCATGGTTTCATGTACTTCTTTCATCTTGAGGAATAAAAGAATAATCACAAAAAAAATTCAGTGGTTCTTCAGTGGTTTTTGACCTTTCCGGAAAAGATACAGTCCACTTCACAGCTGAACGCTAGGCTCTGTGACACAGAAGACACCTGCCAGGCTTCACAGTTTCCTAAGATTCAATAGAGTAAATGAAAAATAATGTGAAAAAATAGAGCATCTTTAAGATATCAAATATAGAGCTATTGAACCAAACTAACACTTGCAAAATATATACATAATACCTGAAATACTATGAAACTTGTTCTTAACTTGTTATTTTTGTTGTTAGAAGGCAATAAAATATGATCAGTATTGTCTTCACACTATAGTCATCTCCTGTGTTATGTATCTCTTCGTTATTACTTGGATTTATGTCAGTGTTAATATTTCAGGGCACTAATGAGTTATTAACAAGTTCTCTAGTTTTTCTTCACAGAGTTTAAGTTCAGTTGAATTCTGCTGATCTAAAAATGTTGAGGTTTAGGCTAAATACAATGAGGTTTAGGGTAAACTGCAGCCAGCAGGGGAAGAGCGATAAGTTATGGAGGGAGTGAGGCAAAGCAAATATCACATATAGGAGAAGCATTGTCAACAGGCTGAAATAAATAATTATTCCTCTCTATTCTCCACTGGTGATGATACCTGTAGAACACTGTATTGGGCTTTTGGGTCCCTAATTCAAGAAGAATTTTGAAATGTGGGGGAAATGCATCAGAGGGTTATCCAGATTGTCAAGAGTCTAGATCACAGGTCCTACATGAGACAGGGTGAGGCAGCTGGGGTTGCTTAATCTGGTGAAGAGGAGGCTAAGGGGTAAGTTCATAGTAGCCTAGTTACTTTAAGGGAAGTCACAAGATGAAAAAGGTTAGATGATACAGCAAAGGTCTCTAGTGACAAACCATGGCTTTCAAGGTTCATGCTAGGCATTAAGAAAATAATTGTAACTAAAAGGGCAGTGAAATACTCAAATGGGTTGCCCTGAACAGTCATGTGCTCTGCACCTGTGGAGGTCTATAAGACTTAGCCAGACAAAGCCACAGCCAACCTGATCTCATGGTAACAACAGGTCTAATTTAAGTGAAAATTTAACAAAATGGCCTTTAGCAATCTTCTTTCAACAACTTTTTTTGTTTGTTTCAATACTTCTATGGCTATATATTCCTTGTTTTTACATTACAAACTTTAGTGATTTTTCATAGTTGTTGACAGCAGCTCAGAATATATTTGCCTAAAAATTACTTTGAAACTAAACTACCAGATTTTAAAGAGTAGGGCCTCAAAACAAATATATAGTTTTCAAACTGTAGCCCGAAATATTTCTACTAAGCATAGTCAAGAGTTGCCAATTTTATGTACCATTTTAGTTTCAAAATGCTTCAGTTATTAAAGACAAGATATGCTGCCAGTATAGTACAGGATCACTGCTGTCTGAACAGTTTGTGTTACCTATTCTGATAATACAAAACCAGTTTCAGTTCTCTGGGCTTTTGATACAGGATCTTTCAGAAGCACAGAATATTATAAAATATAAAATAAAAAAAAACCAACAAAGCAAATTGTTGAATCCTGGTCTTTTAGTTGGTGTATTTAAACAGACTAATGATCCTTGATCAAAAATTTCTTCAAAATAAGGTAACATATTTCTTCAAGAATCTGCAAACAATTTGTTTATAAAACATTTCTGAACAGCACCAAGGCCCTATGATAAGTAATTAAATATGCTGCTGTTGCAATATGTTTCTCACCTTAAAAATTTATTAGGTTGTATCTTACTGTGGAATATTATGATGTTTATGAAAAAAATAAAGTCATGCAAACTCTTGAGGGGAAACATATTCTAAATGCCTCAAGCATTTTTCTGATTCACAGCACGTATATTTGATTAGTATGCATGTATCAAATGTAGCCCTAAAAAACAGAAGTCTTCTAGTTGTATGAGCACAATGCTTGCAGAGATTTAGTAGTGATCTTCCTCCATTGTGAAAATTACCGTTTCCTCTTTTCAAGCTATGTTTACAAGACAAAACCAGGTTTCCCCTCCAAAAAATATAGTTTTGATCTTCAAATCTACAACCTAATAAGAAATTTTAGTAGAACTTGACTGATTCTTCACCTCATATTGACTAATTACATACTCAGTTTAACTCCTATTTAGTTTTGGAAACCATTGTATCATAAGAAAAATAAAATTCTCCTTATTTAAAGCTTCTTTCTTCAAGTTTCCTTTGATACTGTGTGATGATAATAAATAAGTACTGTTCACACCAATTCCCATCGTTCACATTTAACATTATTTTATAAATATTATTTTATTTCTTCTCAGAAGTATTATTTCAAAACTGAAAAAAGTTATATAACCTTTTTAAGAATTATCTCTTTTACAAATCTGAGTTTACTAGCTGTCTTAGCCTTCTCTCTATCTCAGAATATGGGACAAAGGACAAGCTGAGATGAAATGTGAGCAGAATTAGAAACTATATGTAAGATTTGAGCATACTGTTACTACAGTCTGTGTCTTAGTAATGTTTTTCTGCTTTATCTTTCTGTTTTCTTGACTAATTCCTCTTAACATAGTATCTTAGCTTTTTGGCTGCTGCTAAGGTTTCCTCATGGTATTTTCAAAGCCAAGTATTGTATGATATTTTTCCATGTGAAAATTGCAGGTTCAATATTAAAACTATATCACACATCTCACCCTGTGATAATATTTAAGGGTATGATAAACTGCTTGACTGTTGTTAGTTCATGCATTGCAGCTATTAGAGCTCTCTGAGAGCTGACAACCTGATCTATTTTATAAGGCATAGTGGCCTTTTTAGAACGCTTTTATGTTGTACCTCAGCAAAGGCTGTAAGAATTTCTGTAAGAAATTGATCCTGTATCTGATAACCAGGGAGAGTGTATTGTGGGTTCAAAACTTTATAAAAGGTGGGAAATGAAAGAGTTGGGTAAGTACTTTTATGGTACTGAAGTTGTAGCATAAAAGGTTACTAGTTACAGCCAGATTGCTGGAGACATCCCAGAGAGATCTGAGTAGTGGTTTGTGTCTTTCAGTGTGCTTGTGAAAGATTTTAAGAAGTTCATGAAGATACAAAATTAAGGCTTATCAGAAAATTATTTGGGTTAGTAAAAACTTAAAACTGACATAACAAAATGTAGAAAAATGACTGGAAGATGAGAAAAAAACTAAAGGAAGGAATAACAGTCTTAATTGTACAAGTGATGGACTGGTGTTCAACCTGTCCTGATGACAGAACTGCTGTTATCCCAGAATCCAAGTTGATACATCAACAGACCATTTTGACCATGATGATTTCTCAAGTCAAGAAGTGGATAGATACAGTGCTCCAGTTAGTATAGTTGGTTAAGAAATAATTTGTCTTTCCTTACCAAATGTGTACAATGGATTTCCTTTTGCCTTTAAAAAATAGCTATTGTTCTTTCAGAACAGGTAACCCTATGCAGGATATGAATGAAAAAGTGCTGTAAAAATTACAAGAGACTGCAGATGATAGGTGTCTCTCCAAGTCTCTCAGTGGATGGCTTAAATAATACATATACGGATTTAAAATATTTCTCTTTATCAATACTAGTAAGAAGAAATAATTAATGAACTTTTGATCTAATACATTCTTTGTAGTGAAAAGATACTCATATTTCAAGTACTTCATTTAAAAACATATGACATCCTAAGCTGAGAAGCAATGGTATTTAAAATCTTGCTTCAAAGTCCATATAAATCCAGAGCATTTCAGCTCTTCCCTTTCTCAAAAACTTTATCTGTTGTGTCACCCATATGATGATGTCATCAATGTATAGCAGGTGTTCTGGAGCCCCATCTTTCTCCAGTGCAGTATGGATCAATCCATGTCAAATGGTGGGGCTGTGTTTCCACCCCTGGAGCAGTCTATTCCAGGTATACTGGATGCCCCTCCAGGTGAAAGCAAATTGTGGTATTCACTCAGTTGTTATAGGAATGGAAAAAATGCATTAGCAATGTCAGTGTTTGCATACCACTTAGCTGCCTTTGACTCCAGTTCATATGGGAGTTTTAACATGTCCAGCGTGACAGCATTCATCACTGATGTAACTTCATTCAGGCCAGAGCAGTCAACTGTAAGTCTCCATTTCCCATTAGATTTTTGCACTGGCCATATGGGGCTACTGAAGAGTGAGTCTTGATCATCACTCTCTGACTCTCTAGTCGACAAATCAGTTTCTGAACAAGGATCAGGGATTTTTGTTTGGTAAGATATTGCCATTGGTACATCATGGTGGTAGCAGTTGGCAGCTGCTGCTCTTCAACCTTCATCAGTCCTACCACAAAAGGGTCCTCCAAGAACCTGGACAAGTTTAGCAACTGCTCAATTTCTTCCATGGCAGTGATACCAAAGGCCCACTGGTACCCTTTTTGGTCCTTGAAATACCTTATTCTGAGATAGTCTATGTCAATGATGCACAGGCCCTCTGTGCTGGACACAATGGGGTGTCTGTGCCACTCCTTCACAATTAGACTCACTTTAGCCTCCGTTGTAGTCAGCTTTGAGGATCCCCCTGTCACCCCAGAAATACAGATAGGTTCAAGTCCTCTATAGGTTCATGGCATCAGAGTGCACTGTGCATCAGTGTCCACTAAAGCCTTTTACTCCTGTGGGTCTGACATGCCAGGCCTTTGTATCCACACAGTCCAGTAAACCTGATTGTCCCTTTCCTCCATCTGGCTGAAGGCAGGGCCCCTCTTATCCTCATCAGAATCACCCATTTCTTGTGGAAATGACTTAGAGGTCACTTCAAGAGTATCAGAAGCAAGATTAACTCTTCCACTCTGCCTGGGGAATTTCCCATTGGAAACTGGAGTGGCATTTTAACTGGAAGAATCCCTTTTTATGATTGTTTTCTCTCATAGGTCATGTACTGAAGCAGCTAGGGACAAGGTGGGTTTTACATCTCACTTCCTCATGTTCTCTCTGTGGCCATGTAGATAGAACCACAGAGTACCATGTGTTGTGTACCTCCCATATTCTTTCTGTTGGGCAAGGGAGGACCTACTTGAAATAGCTGAGGCATAGGCCCATTCAGGTCGAGAGTAGGACATGTTTTCTTTGATATTCTGGACCTCCTGAGACAATTCCACCACAGCTGAAATGCAGGCCTGTGGAGAGATAGAAACACTTCCTTCATCTTGCTGGAACAGGCCAGCTATTTCCTCCACCATTTGTCCTTGGCTATCTCTCCAGTAGACTGAGTTAGCATATGTTGGTGGTGCACTTTGTAAGAATTTCTGCCACATGGTTGGTGTGCACAGGACTTGATCTGTGTCTGTGGGTGGCTGCTCACCATTCTGATTATTATAAATCATCTCCAGCACTGCTAATTCTCTCCAGTACTGAATACCTCCTTCCATGGTAGTCCACTTGCCTGGGTGACAAGTTACTTCCTCCTTGACGAGGTACCTTTTCTTCACACTTGACAGGAGTCACCTCCAAAGGCTAAGAGATTGTGTCTGTTTTCCAAATGCCTTGCCAATGCCCCCTTCCCTGGACTGGGATCCTAGCTTCTTGGCCTCCTTCCCCTGTAAATCCAAGCTACCTGACTCACTGTTCCATCAGCCAGGTGATAATCTGCTCACCTGGCAGGTGGCTGAAATCCTTTTGCACATCTCACATCTCACTCAGGGACAGGAATATCACCTCTACCTCTTCCTCCTGTTCTTGTGATGGTCCTGGCTCATCATCATCCCTTACTACACAAACTGAATTTTTTGTTTATTCCTTTTTCTGATTAGGGGCAACTGACCCCAGCACAGGTTGGTCGTCCAGATTGGCTGCAGCACCTACCAGCCTGATTTTAGGTTCAGAGACCTCCTCTTCCCCTTTAGGGCATTGAGTAGTGTAGGCATAGTATAGGATTCGGTAGGCACAGGCAAGGCCCCAACATGTTGCAGTAAGTTGTATCTCTAGGGAATTGCCAGATCGACAACAGACCTTTTCTAAATACCTTACTAGTTTATCAGGATCCCGCACTTGTTTGGGGGTGACCTTCTAAACTATTGGAGTGACCACTGCCCTAGACACTTGCCCATGGTTTCCTACACCCCCTGCCACTCATAACTATCCAGCCATGGGGCAGACCTCTGGGTGATATTCTTGGACAAGAATTACGCAACCTTAAACAACATTTGGCAAACACTCAAAAGACATAGCACTGAGAGTGTGATGGCCTGAACATTCCATGGACAGTTGAAATTCTCAAAAACTGATGAAGTCTTCTCCCCTGTCTCACCCCTAGATTGGGTGACATCACTAACAAACTCCAAGGCCACATCCACGTGCCAGCCTAGTTTCATACCCAGAGACATGATCGTATCATAAGTTGCTAATATCCAGTGTGATAGCATGAAAGCCCTAGCCCATTTCCCAGAGGTGATAAACACCACCACTGGGAACACACATATTGAATAAGGGTTCACAAGAGACCACCATGAGAAAAAAAGAGGATAACAATATGAACATGCACTATTTAGCTCCTATATAAAGAAATGTGCATAACAAAATGGTCTTAAAAAAAACCAAAAAAAACCCCTTGGTCAGATTTTGTCCTTATCTCAACCGTTTGTGCCCCAAAGTTGGGCAACAAGATCTATTGTAGTTTAGAACCAACCAGGTGGCCACTTTACCCCCTGCACCCTCCCAGGAAGGCGAAAAGGTACAAAAGCCCATCGGGTTAAGATAAGGAGGTTTTAATATAACAGCACAACAAAATAAGTAACAAAGGGAGTAACAGTATTGATAAATGTCAATGAAAAATATATACAGAGAAAACAAGGAACAAACCTGTCCGAGCCTTGCTGTGAACTACTCCAGGTTTCCATGCCCCCTGTCTTTATGGGATGTGTATGACTGTCAGTATGGTATCAAATAACACGTTGCCTGGTTGAGACACCCCCTTCCCAGCTTCTGGTGAAAATTAACCCTATCTTATCCAAACCCAGGAAAGGTATATTTGCTCGCTAAAAAGACGAAAGAGAGCCCTGAATCAGATATTCTTAATCCCTCTTTAAATGGCATAGAATATCCAAATGTCCATTTTCATTGTTCTGAATTACACAGTAGTTACAATGCTTAAATTCATCTGAGATCTGAACCTAGCCTCTGAGCACTAATCTTTTTCTCTCAGTCTGGTGGCATGTAGGCAATCTCAGAGCTATGTAAACTGTGAGAATGTCAAATCTGACAAGAAATTATTCCTAGAATTGGAACATTTGAATGATGATCAACAGGATTTTTAAAATCTATCTTAATAATAATTCTGGGAATTTAGACTAGTGCAGCTGCTGCTGTTAGTGAAGAACAGACCATGAAATGTAAAAAAAAAAAAAAAAAAAAAGAGGATGTGTTAGTTAAACTGACAGAGTATTCAAGCTGATTTTCAGTTGTTCTGCACTGAATAAATGTACTCATACTGCAGTAAAGACTTCACAATGATTTCCATGTCTCACACTTGGCTTTGTCACACACGCGCATCAGCTGAATGCTGGAAATAAAACTAATTAAAATCCTGCCCTTTTTCACAGTGAGAAAAGACTTCAAACAACCATCATAATCTTAAACCAAGATAATTAAAAAATGCAAATCTGTATCAGATATATTGGTATCCTGTAGTCATGAATGTTTATAGCAAATAGAAAATTCCAAAATCACAAAAATATCTTTCTTGAGGAAACCTTAGCTTTCAAACTTCTCAAGCCTTACAAACATGACATTATCATGTTTCCTGCAGATTTCTACTCCTATTGTAGTAGTATAGGGATGAAAAGGACCTCATGGATTGCTGAGTCTTGTCCCCTTCTGTGTATATAATCCTGAGCCCATTGAAGTCAGGGGGAGTTTTAGCTTTTTCTTCAATGGTAGCATGATTAGGTCCAGAATATCTAAAAAAAATTCAAATTAAAGTTGTTTTTTACACATTCTCCTAATTGTTAAAAGATAATATTCAAATGTGTTCAATTACAAACATAATCACTTCAAGTGTTGACATTTGTTTTTAAATTCCTAGTTCTGTGATGAAAATCTTAAAATAACACTAAAGAAATTATTCTTGTCCATGTCTAGTCATGAAAGGTCAAAACACACTGTGCTTAGATGTCTCAATCAAAGGAAAGGATGAAGGCAAATGGCCACAGCCTTTAAGATAATTTAACTCCTCTTATCCACAAGAAAAACTGTGAAGGGAAAGCAGATATTTGAGTAACAATAATTGCAGATGATATCCATAGGAGAGATAAATGTCTATTGCCTCTGAAGATGTGTGCTTATACCGATTTGTTTTCTTAATTAGGTTAAAGACAAAAGATGAATCCAGTAAATTTGTCTTCCAGATCCACATCTTCACATAGTGAAGCTGGTATATGTCAGGTACTCTCACACAGCTTCCGGCTGTATTATAAAAGAAAGATAGCAAGATGGAGTGAAAACATGTTAGCTTATGAAACATGCTGAAAGAGTTAATATTTCCCCATTTGAGTGAACTTCAGTTATTTGAAATTACTTGTCTGGTCAAATATAGTGAAGCTTCCCTTATTAACTGACAGAAGTGGAGGGCATCCAGAATGCAGTTCAACCTAAACACCTATCTTAGACTGGAATGATTCATTCTATGACAGAAAAAAAAAGAAAAAAAAAAAAACAACAACAGATTTCAATTATAATAGCTTTTTTTAGAATGTAAAATAGTGGAAATATATACATTTATTGGGTTATTTTAACTATCATTTTAAACTATGCCAGTGGTACACACTATAGGACATCAACACCTTTAAAGATTTTCCAAAGGAACTGGTATAAATTCCAAACAAATGGATACAGTTATGGGTATTTGAGATGTCTTTGGTACTAGAACAACTGTAAATTAATTTTTACTAACAATACCTTAAAGCCAGCACGAAAGCTAATTCACTAGTTAGTAAATCAGTAGTTTGAGGAACAGTGGAATGTAGAAGTTATAAGTTAGTAGCAGTCTTGACACAAGAGCTACTAGGAGTTAAGGTACAATGTATTTTTTTATTAATACACATTTGCATTTGTCTAGATTCAATAAAAAATGGTGCTTGAAATATTTTATTAGGTTCCACAAACTAAATGCAATGAGAGTTTCTGCATTACTGTGTTCATACGTAAAACAATCAGTTGATGATTTACAACAAAGCATATAATGCAGTTGTTCTTATGGTCATATGTTCCAATATATACTCTTCAACTTTCTGATCATTATATTTTCCTTCTCATTCCTTGTAAATATTTTTTTTAAAATTATTCAAGCATATCTGCCCTTACCTGTTTAGAATCCACAAACTCATAATTTATTTCCTTATTCTATGCAGTTTACCTCTTTCCTAATATGAACAAAGCAGCATGTTCTAGGACTTCAGGATTTGTTCCTGAAAGTGAACCTTTTCACTTCGAAACATATGAATCCAAAACTTAGTGGTACTTAAATAATTCATAACATCAAATAAATGGTAATATTTATATTAATATTTTATGTTGCATTTAAAAAATATTAAAAATCTAACAAGATGTGTCAAAGCAATCCTATTTTTATATAACTACCTTTAAGTTAAAAAACATAGCATATTATAATGTTAAATAGTTCATTTTCTGCAGTAAAATGCTATTTGACAAGAATTATCCTTTGTAGTAAACCTATTTTTTCTTAATATCCATTATTCTGACTAAGTTTCTATATTTGTAAATAAGTCTACCATTTTTCATTGAGCACAGAGAAAAGTTCTTTATTATGAGAGCTTTGAGAAGATCTCTGATATATCTGCTCATCTACTCATAATCAAGAGAGTTTTCTATTTAAAAAATTGAACAATAATTAAGACTTGTGAGCCTTTGTGGATTTGCCATTAAAACCTACATCAGTAAGTGGAATAATGTACACTTTAGATAAACCCTTAGTCTTAATCTAGTCAATCATTCTTCTGACAATTTTGTCATCATAAACTGCATTGTTATTTAACTGAAAATATATTGATTTTTGCATAGTTTGTCTGAAACCAGGAAAACAATCTCTAAACTTTTAGTTACATAGCCTATGGGTTGTACACAAAATCTTATAATCTGTATTATTCTCACTTTCACTGTCCCCATGGACCTTTGGCCAATAGTGCCAGTCCTTTCACATCAAGGCCTGGGATTTGCAGCTTGCCTTGAAATATTTCACAGGGAGGACTAATGTTGATGATGATTGGAAGACTCCTCTTATTCCTGTCCTTTGTCTTAGAATTCATCTGGAGATTTATTTTTTTTTCTTAAATATGTTTTGTAACAGTTTACCTTTTCTTTGTTGCTTTTCATCTCCATGTAGCTTCTGAATTTATCATACATGGTGTTACGCCAAGCCCAGTTGTATTTGAATTCTGGCCTGCATTTCTTCAGCTGACCACTAGTGAGTTGTAGGATCTCCAGTGCCAAGCCCATACCCCACTTGTTATCATCCCAGTCTGCCCCCCTCTACATACGTTCTGCGTCTCCAACCCTGAAAGCCTCTGCCAACACACTAGGCCTGACTTTCTATACACTGTATCATTGTGCAAGTCATCAATAACTACACAGAGTAAATACATATTGTCACTTAATAGAACAGCTACCAAGCAAGAGATTATCCTTTTTAAAAAAACTTATAATAAAAAAAAAAAAAAAAAAAAAAAGGATACAATGTTTGTCATCAATAAACACAGGGAGAATTTTGGTTCAGCACTACAAACCAGTCTTGACTAGGCATGTAGAACACCCTTCTAGGAATTCCAAAACCTGCCTGAGCCTTCCTTAAGAAAACTGACTGCTAAATTTGCAGGTGTCGCTATCTAATTTTTGATTTGTGGATTGAAGCTTCTACACATGTCCAAGTAAAAACATTTGCTTTGAATGATAGCATATTCCAGAGTGGTTTGATATGTGTCTTCCTGTTAAAAGCAAGGAAAAGAGAGTTTGGAAATTGTGTGGCAGGAATCATAAAACCACTCTGGAGATGTATAGCAGAGCAGTTATTTGGGACTTGCTAGGTAAAGAAAAATTGTATCATTTTGTCATGCTGTTGGCCAAGGAGTAGGAAACATGATTGCCTGATTTCTCAGGACTATGTTCGGTCATACTTGAAGGAAACAGGAGAAAGAGGAAGCTCTCATCCACTAAGATAAAAGGGAATTCATGGGGGTTCTCTGTAAAATGAGCTAACAAGCAACTCAAAAATAGTTCCAGTCCCTGACGTACAGGACAAATACCTAGATTAAGACCTCAGCTGCTAATACCACCGCTTCCTGCTTTTTCAGCTTCCCCTTTCTACTGTTTTGTGCTTGCTCAGTTTCAGCTCTACTGTTATTCTCCAGGCTTCATTTGCAGATCATTGCTTTACTGGTACCACAGTACTCTCCTCAATTATTATCTGTACCAGAAACATCTGCACATTTGGGGTGTTACTAGATCGCTCTGTCTCCTACTTTCCTATTTTCTCTGATCTGACTCGCTGACTCCTACCAATGGGTAACATCCTAGGACACAATTAAGATCCCATTCTTTAACATAGTCTGATCTTGTTAGGATGATTAACAACTAGCTCCTACATTCCCTGACAATATCAACTCTTGTATGCCCATAAATTCAGTAAATTACAGTTGCTTTGCAATTCAAAACTTCAGAGGTAGAATACAGAGTTTGGGATGTGTGGTGAGTTGACCTGGCTAGATGCCAGGTGCCCACCAAGCCAATCTATTATGCTCTCTTCTCAGCAGAATAGAGGCTAGAAATTACAGCAAAAGGCTCATTGGTTGAGATAAGGACAGGGACATCACTTAGAAATTACGATAATGGGCAAAACAGACTTGACTTGAGAAAATTAGTTTATTACTAATTGAATCAGGGTAGGATAATGAGAAATAAGTACAAACCTTAAAACAATTTCACCCTTCCCTTTGCCTCTTCCCAGACTCAACTTCACTCCCAAATTCTCTGCCTCCCCTGTGCTGAATGATACAGAGAGACAGGGAATGGGGGTTACAGACAGCTCATTACATGTCATCTCTGCTGATCCTTCCTCTTCCTGCTCTTCCTCTGCTCCAGCATGGGGTTCTACCTACAAGAGACAGTCCTTCACAAGCTTCTCCAAGGCAGTTCTCTACCAGAAAAATGGCTCTATCACAGACTTTTAATGAAGTCTGTCCTGGTTTGAGTGAAAACAGAAATAATTCTGTTCAGTAATTTTACTTTTCAGCTCAGTTCTTCTAATTAACTGCACTTTCTGAAGTTAGCAGCCTGTTCT
>WUAM01000297.1:760759-778159 GCA_024336885.1 Actenoides hombroni
GTATATATTTGTATATATTCCATTTTATAATTATTAATTTCATTTTCATTAAAGCTGTTCTAGTTTCCTTTTCTAATAGCTAAGTGTCTCTCCCTTATTCCTTTTCTCTTCCCCCTTTGGGGAGGGAGGGGGGTTAACAGAGAGCGTCTGTTATAAGTCTAAGGGGCTGCCCTGACCCTACACCGTGACAAGGTCACAACCTCCTTCTGGTACATTCACCTGCTCTGGCATAGAGTTGTCCAGGGGCTGCAGGTGGATATTTGCCACACTATGGCGGTCCATGGGCTGCAGATGGACAACTTGCATCACCATTGTCTTCATCACAGACTGCAGGTGAATCTCTGCTCCAGTGCCTGGAACACTTCCTCCCCTCCTTCTTCACTGACCTTGATTTCTGCAGAGCTGTTTCCTACATTCTCACTCCTCTCTTCCAGCTGCTGTACGGTAGCAGCTGGGTCTTTTTTTCCCTTCTTAAATATCACAGAGGTGCTACCACCATCACTGATTGGCTCGGTATTGTTCAACAGCAGGTCTGTCTTGGAGTCTGCTGACATTGGCTTCATTGTACATGAGGGAAGCTTCTATCAGCTTCTCACAGAAGCCATCTTTGTAGTCCTCCTGCTACCAAAGCTTGAGTATTGTATTCAGTTTTGGGTGCTGCAGTATAAAAAAGACATCGAGGTGCTAGAGTGAGTTCAGAGAAGGGCAACAAAGCTGGTAAGGGGTATGGAGAAAATGTCTTATGAGGAGCAGCTGAGGGCCCTGGGATTGTTTAGTCTGGAGAAGAGGAGGCTGAGGGGAGACCTTATTGATCTCATTTGTGACAAGCTGCAGGATGACACACCAGGGTTAGAGGGAAGGGATGCTAGTAAGGGCCTTTAACCTATTGCCCTGAGGCATTCTGGGGACACTGCAGCACAGCCAAAGTCTTACCAAGATGAGCCAGGAATATGCTGGAGGGATGGGATGTCATCCAGAGGGATCTGGACAGATTGGAGAGGTGCACCCAGGTGAACTTCATGAAGTTCAACAAGACCAGGTGCAAGGTTCTGCACCTGGGTCAGGACAATATTTGTTATCAATACGGGCTGGGGAATGATCTGATAGAGAGCAGCCCTGCAAAAGAGGACTTGGGGATTCTGCTGGATGAAAAGCTGGACATGAGCCAACAATGTGCACTTACAGCCCAGAAGGCCAATAGCATCCTAGGCTGCATCAAAAGAAGCATGGCCAGCAGGTTGAGAGAGGTGATTCTGTCACTCTGCTCTGCTCTGGTGAGATCTCACCTGGAGTACTGCATCCAGCTTTGGAGCCTGCAACTCAGGAAGGACATGGACCTGATGGAGCAGGTCCAGAGGAGAGCCACAAAAATTATCAGAGGGCTGGAATACCTCTCCTATGAGGACAGGCTGAGGGAGTTGGGGTTGTTCAACCTGGAGAAGACAAGGCTACGGGGAGACCATATAGCAGCCTTCCAGTACCTGAAGGGGGCACACAAGAAAGCTGGAGAGGGACTGTTTACAAGGTCATGTAGTGATAGGACAAGGGGCAATGGTTTTAAACTAGAGGAAGGTAGATTTAGATTGGACATGAGGAAGAAGTTCTTTATTATGAGGGTAGTGGAACACTCGACCTGGTTGCCCATGGAGATGGTGGAGGTCCCATCCCTGGAGACATTCAACATCAGGCTTGATGGGGCTCTGAGCAACCTGATCTAGTAGAGGATCTGCTTATTTCAGAGAGGTTAGACTAGACGACCTTTAAATATCCCTTCTAACCCAATACATTTAATGATTCTACAATTGTATATAGATGTCCTATTTAGTTGAAGGGAGTTCATTTCCACAGATCTCAGCTGTGTGGTAGCAAGAAAACTACTAGACTGAGCATTTGACTTTAGAAACCTCTCATTTTTATTTTGAGCCCAAGTTGAGCCTAAGTTGAACATCCAAGTTTCGTTGTTTCAGAAAGAAAAAAAAGCAAGATGCATAATAATGGCATTTATTTATTACATATATTTTCCTAATGTGAATATTCAGAGAACATAAAGAACATGGTCAAGTTTTTCATTATGGAAGTGTGTCTGGAACTTCACCTTTGTTCTCACAATAAAGAGCAATTAAGGCTTACTAAGGTGTATGGAATGTGGATATTATGATCTTATAATGAGAATCTTATACAGCCAAGATCTTGACTGACACAATCTTTTCATGTACTCATTTTTGCATGAGGACTTTATAACACCAGTAGTGAAAGATCTTTGACATAGTAACTTAAGAAAAAAATATAAGTATTTTCCAGACAGGTGATAGGGTTGATTATTTTCTAGTTAGTCCTTGAGCTTTTATATATATTAGGATCCATATACTAAGTAATTTCTTTTTGAATCAAGCATTGTGTTATTTCTTAATGGTTTATACAGTGTTATTTTTTGAATTAATTTAATGTTATTCAAGTAGTGAATGAATTAAATTCCTACTCAAAACATTGTCAAGTTAATGACAAAGTCCCATCAAGTTATTTCAGCTTATAAATATAAACTGGAATTTAATTTCCTTCTTTGACTAAAATAACCCAAACCCAAACAAATTAAAGCAAACTCACAGAACTCAAAACATTGCATATTTTGGAATATTGTAGTTTCACTTAACTATAATAAAGATTTTTCATTTAAAATACATTTGGTTTAATGTCAGAATTTCATGGAATACCAATTTTGCAAAATAAATATTTGAAGTTGGAACTATGTAACAAATATTTTCTAGTGTATTTGTAGCTCTTAAAAGTGAAATAAGCAAAAAGAACTGAGCACTGAGCAGGGGACAAAAGAGAACAAAAAAAGTAAGATAATTCCTATCATCGATTTATCAATTTAAATGTAATTTTCCACAGAATGTTTCTTACTATTTTAAAAATATTTCAAAGAAAAAATGGAGTGGATACAATTAACTTGAGAGAAACAATACTTGAAATATTTTTGAGACATTATATTTTCACTACTGATGTAATGAAAAGTTTACAGCCTAGAAGATTTTGTTAGTTTACTTAAATTCCTTAAAATAAAGTGACTACATTAGAACAAGTACAGAAGAGTAAAATTTTCTTACAGCTTTCTGATGAAAGCTTACAAATGTATTAATCTCTTTGGTTTTTTACATGGATTGCTTGTCTTTTTTTTCCCTGGAGTACACAAAATGCTACTCCATACTGTTTATGTCATAGTAACACAGTTTGAAATACTATTATTATTTGGTGTGATGTTGGAAGTGATATTACTTGACTAATGTTAGTTAAAAATATATCTGAAAGATAAATTGTTAGAAATTGTAAAAATTGTGCAATAGCATTAGTGGCCCATCAGTTCTAATAATCAATCTTTGAATAAGAGTTATGATGTCATTGTAGGTTGGTAATTATATTTAATTTCTTTCCAAATTACTCATAGAAAACACAGATTAAGCAAGGTACAAGGTCTTCTATCCACAAGCAGTATGAAAATGTTATGCTTTTAAATTCTCTTTACTTATGTTTGCATTGTTTTCATATTACAAGATAAAATTATAACTAAATAAAGACTTTGAGGATAGCATGAGATATAAAATCTTATAGAAATACCACTGAGTGAAATATTCTAAGCCTGAAAACACCTATCCCAAAATTACATGGCAATTAGCCTGTTCTATTCTCTTCCCATGCCATGTCTATACCCTAATAATCTGGAAACATTTATTAAAATACTATACATCAGGTAAACATATTCAGTCAGTCTGGTGTCATAAAAATGGTACCACTTTCCTGCATAAGATGGCATAGAAACCCTATCAGCCTAGATCTCACAAGGTAGGATACACAAATCCATCTCTTTGGGGAAGCAACATGTGGGATCACAAAGTTCAACCACAGACAGCATGATACCTCTCTGATCAAGAACAGCTAGTACTTCGATGCCACAAAATGCCTGCAGAGGCAGCATGAGAAGCAGGAAAACAGGCAATATGAACTTCTCCAACTTTTGAAATGGTTTTCACAGGCCATACTAAGTGGTTTGGTGTCCTATGTCAACAAACTAATGAATCCAGCTACGTCTGCAAGAAAAAGTCCTGAAGAGCAACTCAAGAAGTCCTCTCTAGAAAGACAGAAAGCTGGACAAGGGTGGCTGATTCAACAGTAACAGGGAGATTAATAGAAACCCTTACTAGGATCAAGGTCCATGAGAAATCTCAGAAAAAATTAAAACCTTAAATAGAAATATCTACACATGAATTAGGTGTCTATGCTCACACAGTACTTAGAAAACAGTTCTTTACATGTATGTCACTAAATTAATTGGAAATATCATAATTTACGTAAAATGTTCCCAATAAAGTAGCAGCCTGGACACTCAATAACATCTAAGATGACATTAGATTTTTACAGTTAGGCAACAGAATTAAGTCTTCAATACTGTCAACATTCAAACAAGGGATATCAATATTTATTCCTTCTCTGGAGTTAAATCTTTCCCTAGCATGAGATTCAGTTACAAAGGTATAAGATTATTTAGTACAATCTAAGCATTTAAGATATTGCAGTGTACCTAAGATATTAAAGAAGTATCACAGGACAGACGTCTTTGCCGTTCTCAGATTGCAGACAGGTTGTAGGCAAGGTGTTCAGAGACTTCTCAACTGTCATCAGATACCTACGTTTAGACAACAGAATTGCATCCTAAATATTATGAGACTTTTCTGAAGTTTTTGGCCTGGAATTTTTGTTTGCTTGATTTTTTAGTTTGTATGGTAGTCTATAATAATTTATTTTAAAGAACATGATAATATATACAAATTTTTAGCTTTAAGTAGGCAATCTGTATTTTGCATTCGTGTCTTTAAACTGAAGGTAGAAAGAGGATACACCCGGTGGTTTTGCTTTCTGAAGAGGTGGTACTTTCTCCATTTCATGACAGGATTTTCAAATCAGATTTAAGGGTTCAAGTTAAAATATGGTCTTTAGTTTTTCAATGATCTTGATTTTCCTTCTAATAATTTCTACAAACCACTGGTTGGTAGTTGTGTTTTAAATGTAATCTGATGGGAGTAAGACTAAAAACAGTAAAGGCTATCTCTTAGTTCTCTACTGAAGACCTCAGATATTCCTGAGTTGGACTATAAATCAAGGTCTGACTGAATAGAACACTCCTCTAGATGTCTCATCAACCCTAGTAGGATAAGAAACACTTTATGTAAGTAGAAGTATTCAACGGTCCCTAGAATGCTAATGTGTGTAACTCAGACCTTGCCAGATGCTTCTTTCTGTGAGAATAATGAAATTTGCTCACACCTGAAAATGTCTGTTTGATGTTCATGGACATCCACTGAGAAGATTCTTAGTTCAAAACTTCTAGGTGTCACCCATAGGTTTGTAGCTAAACCACTGACTCTTTTATTTTCTTTTCTACCATTTTCTGTTTTAAGATATTAATTTTGATAGCATATTTTTATATTAAAGTCTCATTAAAAATGTTTCAATGTGCATCTGAAACTTTATAGGTATCTGAAAGCAGCTCCAGCAGTTCCCACATTGCTTAAGAAAAAGGGACAATTATATTTGAAAAAGTATATTTAATTTGACTCATTATTTGATATTTATTTACTCTCAGCAAGTGTTGTTTCAATTAATATAAAGCAGCTCAAAGGAAAAACTAATAAGAAAATAAATTTCTTTAGGTCTCTCTAATTTTTTTTCTGGTAAAAGATCAGAGTAATTAAATAATGAAGCATTCCTGGTGCAATTACAGAGTTTTCATGATTGACACAAATCCATATGCTTACTTTGAAATATAACAAAATTTTATAACACCTTTATTTGAGCAAATTAGAGCAAAGTCTAAAGCATTTAAATGTATGTAAATCCCAAAATGAAAAATGGATTAAGCAGCACTTACAACCCCATGCTAAATTACAATTATACCATGATGTAGCAAGACTTCACACTGTATAGAGCAACATTCATATTTTTATAGTGTTGGAAAAGGAATTCTAGTCAGTCCCTTCAAGCAGTACTGACATTTCTTCAGTTGTCTAATTAAAACTGACCTTTTGCACTGCTAATTTCATTCTTCAAAACAAATCTGACTACTCGTTTTTTTTTAATAGGTTGTCTAAGTGTTGCCATTCTAATGTGAACACTCTCAGAAGATTGTTTCATGTCTTCCATTTAATCAGATAGAAAATAATTTGCTGCTTTTATGTTTTCTCCAGACTTTTACATTTTGCACATATAGGTATATCTTAATAAGGATAATCAGTGTAATTGTGACAGATATGTTTTAAAGGCAGCTGTTAGATGATAGAGAGTAAATAAAAATAATTATTTTGAGAGTAACACAGATTTGTGTCTTTGATACCCAAATTTGATTATCTGTAAGAGCTCACACATCACCTAGAATTACCTCAGTAAAATGAGTAAGATGCCTTAGAATTACTTTAGGAAAATGAGTATAGCATTATGTCTCTGCTATACTGCCTTATGACATTTCAAGTATCTCTGAGGTAGCTCCAGATGAGCTGGTATGTTCACACAGAGCAAAACCACTAACACAGAGATTAGAAGCAATATATCTATGTCCAGGTGGTATTATCTCAGAGCTAACTGCCCAAGGCCTAGCCGTGTCACGTGGTGTCTGTATAATCTTTAGACTACAGGTAGCTTGCACAAGCATAGGTGAATGACAGAGCATTGTGCAATGTAGACATACACTGAGACTCTCAAGAAGGGAACTAAAGGAAAAAGCAGTTGTGTGGGAAGTAAGCCACCATCACTCAGACCATTCAGTATGTCTTAAATTAAGCTGTTAATACAGGGATACATGTGTTGGAAAATCTCCACAGCCCAGAAAGCATTCCAGATGCAATATCTAGATTACTTTTAAAAGCATTGTGGTAATGGAGCTCTCTTTTTCTTTTTCTTTTTTTCTTTTAACATATGTATGAGACACTCAGGTTTATTTTATTGCACTTAGAAGATTCAAACCTACTTTTCTTGCCTAAAAATGCTTTAATCATCAAGCTGTAGATAGGGTTGAAATTTAAAATAATATTAGTTGTTTCCAGAGCACATGCCACCTAAGGAGTTACTTCAGGGATTTCAGTCTAAATCTACACTGATAAACGAAAAAGGACTAGGAACTCATTTTCTACACTAATTAATTGTTAGGTCACTACCCGCAACTGGTTGTGTCTGGGACAAACCTATAAGGAATGCTAGCCTTAAGCAGTGTGGATGTGATTTAATCAATATCATGTGGCTTGAGGTCCTTTTTTATTTCCTAGCACTAAGCCAGCTCCAGTACAGCAACACGATGCAACACAGACACTCTGTTGCACAAAATCTGAATGAGAAATTTACACAGATAGGAAATATATTGCTGCATATTACAAGAGGAATAATAATCTCTTTACACATGGAGCTTTCATTTGCAACAGAACCCCTAAGAGAATAGGTCATATCCAATTTCCAGATTTTTAGAGGTGAGAAGCATGAAGCATAAACCAGGAAAATTAGTTACCTCACTGTAGTCGGTCTGGCTGAGCTACTTTTCCCCATCCAGCCCTCATGATGCAGTACTGGGAGCTGGAGGGTGTTGATAACACACCTGTGTTATGATTGCCAGTGCTCACACTGCACCAGAGGCTGGGGGAGCAAGATGGGGGAGGGGATACAGCCGACCTGAGTTGACCAGTGGGATATTCCATACCATACGACGTCAGCTCAACTATAAAGGGAGAGGGCAGGAGGAGGATGGGGGAGCATTCGGCTTTATCCTCCAAGCAGCTGCTGCGTATTCCTGGAGCCCTGCTTCCTGGACTTGGCCCAACATCACCTGTGGATGGAAAGTACCGAATAACATCTTATCTATCATAACTCACGCCTCCTTGCGTCTTATTCTTTCCCTGCGTGCTGTGATGACGGGGGTTGAGGGGAGTGATAGAAGGGCTTGGTGGGCACCTGGTGCCGTGCCAGGGTCAACCCACCACACTCACATTACCTATTGCACTCATGGTAGCAGTCCCAGCACCAAAAAAAAAAAAAAAAAAAAAATCCCCTGCAATAATTGCAAGGAGATTAGATGTATCTGAGATTCAAATTTGTTGTTTACAAACTGTGAGCAGCTGAGATATACATCCACAAAAGGACACAGAAAGCTTTGTGGATGCTGAGTTAAAAGATCACAGTGAATGCCAATACCTAATTTTTAGGAGTCTTGCCATTTGCAAGAACCCACAATCCCAAATTACTTACCTAGGCTACTCTTACACTCGTGCTGGGGGAGAATTAAGTGTCCAAGAATGAGAGTCATAACTGGCAGTTGAGTGGGAGTTGCATACAATAGATTACAGAGTAAATCATAAACCCTTCTTTCTTCAAGGCTTAATTATGTCACTGTAGGAAGGCACTTATCTTCAGTTAGGAAACCCAGCAGAGTTTAGCTAGTCCTTAGTTGCCTTGACTTAACAGTGAAAATGAAAGCACTTTGAGTACAACAGAAGCTAAGTAAAGGAAGGTGTTTGCCATTTTACCTCTAATCTTAATTTCATATTCAACTGCCTACAGGGACAATTAATCAGGATTTAAGTGCCTTATTTTCTTGCAGACCAAGTACTTTGTGTATAATATCTGAACAACAATGAAGAAAAGTGTGGAAATACACTATAAAATTTAATAGTTGTGAGCATAAATGTTTTAGTTGCGCAATCATGCTCCATGGGATTGAATATGGTCATTTCTTAGCCATCTGTTTCAACTATATATGATTTCAGTTCTGTAGCTGAAGTAGAAGCTGATTTTATATGTCTGCAACTCCTTTTGTTTCTCATGTAAATAACAGGTCATATTCATTTTCTTCTTCTGATTCCACAGTGTTTCTTATAAAAATGCCTGCATTTGGGAAAGGGAAAGGGAAAGGGAAAGGGAGAGAGAAAAGGAGAGGGAAAGGGAAGGAAAGGGGAAAATAATATCATAAAGACATTTCTTTACCAGATTGAAAACCATTATAGTATTTGTTATAGTCTCTTGAAAGATTCTGAGGTGTATAACAGAAGGAAACATGCATAAAATACCTAATCTAACACCTTGTCTGTTCCAAAGAACAAAGAAATGTCTCTTTCAGAGTGAAGAAACACAGCATTATATCTAGCCAGAGTATCTTTCCATAAGCAAATAGTCAGATACTAAGTTTTTTAATGATCAAACAGACATATCCTATACACTACATTTTAATCTGGGAATAATTAACATTTTTTAAGAAATAATGCCCTAATCCTAAAATAGCCACTGAATAAACTCCAGTATTTTTTCCATTGGAAAAATCTGTTTACTATAGCAAAAAAAAGTTTTTGATAAACATGTCAGAGATTTACCCCTCTTCAGAATATAAGCTTTGGCACAAATCTAATATACTGCAATACAGAAAAGCACTGTGATGTAATGACATCTCTACCTCTCCACACTTTCTTTTTTCTCTTCCTTTATTTTTTTAAGCATGATTATTTATTAAAATAATTCATAACGTTCTTTATCTCCACAGAAATGTGAAAGAAATGTGTTCAGTTTGTTAGAAAATGTTTTTATAAGATCTAAAATATTAAAAAAAAAAGTCTCTAATTTGTAAAGGAGGAAAATATTTACATTTAGTTGGAGAGTAGATCCTGCTTCAGGATTAGACACATCATCAATATCAAGTAAGCAGGTAAGAATTTAGCACTGAAATACACAAAATTCCTCCATTAATGATAGAGAAAGCCTACATAACCACATTAGACTAATTAAACAGCTAAGGTGATCCACACAGCATAGATGAATTCAGCACTACACTTTACATGCAAATACGGTACTCATGTTAGGAAATCCGAACCTTATGTCAAGCCCTAGCATAAATAAATAAATAAGGGAAAACAGAATAACAATCCTTCAAAACACACCATTGCAAGGCTGCAAGGAGGAGAACTTGGCCTAAATGATGCCACCAAATCTTCAGGGTGTGTGGACTTCAAGTAAAAAGGCAGTCTGAAATTGCAAATATCTTTTACAGTATTAAAGTACTTCACCTCATGCAACAATACATAAATAACTCTATGGACACCCATAAACACAGGCTCAACATTCCACTGAGACAGTCAATGGGTTTTTCATGAAAACTTGTAGTATCTGCAGAAAGATTTAAGTGTGGGCATGAAACAAGTCATTTGCCTAGTTCCATCTGTTCGTTCACCAAGTCTGGAGAAAATATAGTCAAGCCAAATAGCAAAGCCAAACCCTAAGATTTTAGACAGAGATTTGTTTGTATGTATCAGACTGAAGCCAGAATAATTTCTGGGCATGCTGATATGTTTTTCCCACAAACAGTACCTGAATTTTTTAAAAAGGAATACTCTAAATATAATTAAATGCTATAAATTAACAAATTAAAACCTAATTAATCTTTTGAGAATTTTAACAAGGTAATTAATAGCTTTACCTCAAAATAAAAAAGAAAGAAAAGAAATCAACATTATCTTTAGAATAAAAATTATCTCGGTATCAGATGGGAAAAGGACAGCATAGAAACAACATGTACCTTTCTATCAAAATAAGACTTCCTTAGGAGATATTTCTTTGTTATTGTGTTTTTCATTGAAGTTTTTTCAACAACAGGGGAAATGCAGGCTTGTACTTTGTTATTAATCCATAATGAGAAGCAGAGGAAGGTGGTTTTTTATTCCTTTTCACATTAAAGTTAAGTATAATGTTTCAGGCTAGCAAACTTTTTCATTCTAATGGATTTTCTTTCCCTGCAAACAAATGGAATCTCTCATTTGCTCAGACAGATCAGTGATGATGCACACACAGCTGTATGTATCTACTGTGGAGGTATTTGCAACTGAACATAGCAGCTAAAGCCAATAAACCAGAAGTCAGAATGTTTTGTGGCATCATCTTTGGGAGTTAGAGAAAAAGATCAGCACAAAGGAATTCCCCAAACCATTGCACCTTGTTTCAGCCAACACTTTGAATTCTTGCCATGTCTCCAATTTATAATTACATTTTCTACCCTTTAAAACTGGTTAAGCATGAAATTGTTTTGGCTGGAATTATATGGGCACATGGTTCTTTCACAATGTTCAGAGACTGCATCTGCATGATCTGAGTCATATTGTTTAGTCTGTGTTATTTCTGCAAGAGGTCTTAGAGGTTTTAAAAGCTTTTTCAGAGAGAGGAGAGACAGTGGTCCATTCCTTGATTTGGACATGGCTGATTTTATCAGATTGTGCCATAATGACATAATGCATACAGGTTTTCTTTTACATGATGCTAACATTGGCATAGAAAATGGTTATTCACAAGATTATTTTTCCATCTTTACTGAAGTTAGATCTGGATTTGTCAGTCATGGTATTTTTTCCTCTTTTAATTTTATTAACAATATAGGCATCCATCTTGTTCTTGCTATAGGCAAAATGGATTATAAACAAAAAGCAACAGCAAAGCACATCTACATGCAGCCTCATTTGTAGAGTTCCAGCAAGACCGTATCTGTGTTCATTCACTTCAGCCAAACTGCTTGTATACCAGGCTTTGCTTACAATTCTGGTGTTACTGGCTCATAACACCACTCTAAATAAATTAAAATCCTGTTGTTAAATCATATACGTGGTTTGTCACTGTGGTTTGTGGGGTCAAGTGGACTGATTATTTCTGGCTATGTTTGTTGGACCAATATATCCAATGTTGTTTCATTACCCATTTCTGTCCCTAATATTTGAAAGGAACTCCACTTACTTAGACACCAGTGGCATGTACTAGTTACCATTGTTTAAATTAGGTGCAGAAGCCTTGCAGATAAAAAAAAAAAAAAGAAGAAGAAAGCTCATCTTTGGATCATGTTAACTGCCCCCTTTAAACTATATCTAAGACTCTTTTATATGAAAAAAAGAAATGAATGGCAGAATGGCAGCAGACTTTAAAACACAAGTAATAACCCAGAAGTAACAATCAAATTTAAAGCCATCTATTACAGCTTTTTATGATATAGGAAATTAATTTGGACTATAATGTGGAATAACCATCAAGGGTCATACTGTAAAAGTGAACTTATTTCAGAGTAACTTTACAGTATTCAAACAGGAAGAAGTTAAGATGATGGTGTTCTCAAAACCCAATGAAATTTTCAAAATTTGAATATACAGACATTTCAAATCAAAATTCTCAAATCCAACTGTACAAACATTTCCATAGAAAACTAATGAGATTAGGTACTATATAACTGATGTCAGCAGTTTATCGGATGAGGTTATTGGGAAACAGTGAGTATTTCAGAGTACATTCCTTCTAAACCTCACATCCTCAAATCCATTCAGGACTCCAGTGTCTGTAAACATTGTCAGTGATGAAGTCTGGTGCAGAAAGTACAACATCTGGCCATTAGAAGAATAACAGATGATATCTATTAATACTTCTCTGTTCCCAAGGGGGAAGAGAAAGGTAATAAGGGAGAGACATTTAGGGTTTGGAAAAGAAAACTAAAACTGATGTAATGAAAATAAGAACAGTAAAATGAAATATGTATAAATATATACAAAGCTAATATTGAACTCAACCCCTCCCCCAACAGCAACCACTGTCACCATCAGCTCTGATGAGTTGGAGCTGGCACTGAAGAAGTCCCAGGCTGGACTTAACAGAAGAAGGGAACCAGCTTCAGGAACTGATTCAGGAACTGGATTCAGGAATGCACATATTGGGATGGAGGTCAGATAGGACAGAGTCCTCCTCAGACACTGGTCATTGAAGAAGAGAGCTTGATACTTGTGATCCTTCAGCTTTATATTGAATATGACATATATGTAATGGAATACCTTGTTGGAAACTTTTGGGTCAATTGTCCTGTCTGCTCCTCCCTGCAGGTGCGACCTCTTGCTTTGGAACACCCTAATGTGGTACACAAAATTTAGCGGTGATCTTGATTTCTATAGGAGAAAGTATAAGCAAAAACATTTCTGCATATTGATCCTTAGTAGTAACTATAAACATCAAGAGTTACCACTTGCAGACACTGTGTACAAAAATATGCCATTAACTTCAGAAAGTGCAGTTAGTTAGAAGAGACTGAGCTGAAAAGTAAAATCACTGAACAGAATTAGTTTTGTTCTAACTCAAAACAGGACATTATTACACTGGATAATTCACTTGGCTACTAAGCATCTAACCATTACTATTCTAGATGGTTAGTGAGTTGCGTTACCTGTCATAAAGATGAATAGAGAGCAAGATCCATGAAGAAAACTCATAGATTAACAAATATGAATAACAGTATTAAGTTACATTTTTTATCATCATAGTAACAGGTCAGAGGTTGACCTGTTAAATTTAAACTAATTGCTTTTAAATGAGTAATTCTTACTAAAACTTAAAAAGTAATTGTTGAAACAACTTAAATAAATTTCTCTCACTGTCTCATATTCATTTTGAAAATCATCTTTGTAGAAAGCTACAATGACTAAATTTATGTCTCTTTTACGTGTCATCTGAAAATTGTTCCAGCTAATTTTAGTACAAAAATATAAGTCCTTATTTCTCAGTGAGCACTTACATTATCTGAGGATCAACTCTTGTGTTTTAAGATTTTGTGAGGATGATGTCATGAGAAAAAAAACAAAACAAATTAATCCAGACTTAGAAATGTCATTGTTATTAATCCATTAACATTCTTAAATCACAGAATCATAATGATAACTATCTACAGAATAAAAATCAGACAAATTAGAACAAAACTCCAATTGATGCTTACAAAAAAATAAATGTATGTTTAACTGAGGTTACTGTTTACATGTTTGGTTTTCTAGAATTTACAAGACTAATAGTAGGATGGAGGCAATAACTCGTCATAATTTTAAGCCTCAGGCACTTTCATTTGAAATGTCTGATATATTCTGTGTTCATACTTACAGAGCTATTTGGCATCTTAATCACACAGAATCACATTCTTAGGAGGCTCACACAGCTATAGCTCTACTTAAGTTCAGTGAGTTTTTTTGTTTGAATTTCATGCTTTTGTTTTATTTCTTAGTTTGATAACACTAATATTTAACTTGAAGAATAATCAATAGGGAATAAAAAGGGGATGCTTATATATATTTTTGTGAATTATTTTATGTTTATTTTGGTAGGCTTTCTGGATTAACAAGTGTAAAAATCCTTATTTTAACATGCAAAGCAAAACCAACACCTTTTTTTTTTTTTCAGTTTTATTGTATGATTTCATATTTTGCTGCTGGAGAATAGGATATCTGTATATTTCCAAATACATATTTGTGGTGGGTTGACCCTGGCTGGGCACCAGGTGCCCACCAAGCCCTTCTATCACACCCCCCAACCCTCATCAGCATGGTACGCAGGGAGAGAATAAGACAAAAAGAAAAGAGCCGTGGGTTATGATAGATAAAAATGTTATTCTCTACTTCCCATCCGCAGGTGATGTCTGGCCAAGTCCAGGAAGCAGGGCTCCAGAACACATAGCAATTGTTCAGAGGACAAGCCGAATGCTCCCCCATCCTCCTCCTGCCCTCTCCCTTTATAGTTGAGCTGACATCATATGGTATGGAATATCTCACTGGTCAGCTCAGGTCGGCTGCATCCCCTCCCCCATCTTAACCCCCAGCCTCTGGTGCAGTGTGAGCACTGGTAGTCATAACACGGGTGTGTTTTCAACACCCTCCAGCTCCCAGTACTGCTGCATGAGGGCTGTATGGGGAAAAGCAGCTCAGCCAGACCCACTACAATATTGTAAAAACAATTTTAGTAATGGTACTTTTCTATGAGCTGGAATACTGCACTTAACACATACTAGTTGTATGCTCATACTGAATACTGTATGTGCATTTGTCAATGCAAAAATACCCATGTGTTATTATTAGCTAACAATTCTTCTCAACCTGGACATAGTTAACCTATGTACAATTCAGCAGCAACAAACATAACTGCTGAGAAACTTTTAGGATCTTGCAGTCAGTGTTGTGAAGTCCAGAATAATTTTTGCTCTGAGAAATTTATCAATCCATAAGTTTGAGGAACTTGTTCTAGATGTTCATAGAATTATCTTGGTGATTAAGTTCCTTATAAACAGGTTGAATGATGACCTCTTATACAGAAAAATACTTCTTATAGTTGTTTTTAGAAAAAAAAGAATCTTCCATGTGTGGCTGAAAACTATACCTATTTATCAGTTAGGAGTCTAAATGACCTTTCATAAAGGAAAAATGATGCTTTTCAAAATGAATAGTGAACAGTAATGACCTAAATTATTTAATGACTTTTTAGATATGTACCTCTGTCATATTCCAGGGAATGGATGAAGTTCATCACTTTTTCAGAAAAAAAAAGTCCTTCTGACATTATGCAGCTGAGATCTTAGTGGGTAATAAAGACATTCCAGTTGTTACATATCAGATAGACCCTTTTGTGAAATTATTTGATTTTCAAAAGTCACGAGTGCCCAAAAATATCATGGCTGTTAACACACCTGAAAATAAGACGACTTATTTAAGCATGTACATCTCTTGGCACTTATCTTGAGGCACTCTTCAAGGAGGTTCAAATAGATTGTACATTTAGCGCAATTTGAGTGTCTAAGACTTTTTTCATATTATAAAACAAAACAAACAAAACCTCCTGTTTAGGTTTAGGTTGTTAAACTAAACATACCAAACACAAAAACCCATCAAAAATAAAACAAGAAATGATAGGCAGAGGAATCTCAATAAACTAGTGGAAACCAGCATGCTGAATGACTGTTTCTAAGACCACCCAAGAACAATTGGATGATTGGACTGTAGTCTCTGGTGTGAAACTCACCAAAGTGACTAAAAGAAAAGAATCTTTACACAGCACACCACGAAAACTAATGAGGCTTATTGCCTGGAGGACCATGTCACTTACGGAATGCAGGGTTGAAACGATTTTGGGATTATGTAAAACATTATTGGATGTTTTAAGAGAATTGTGAGGCTTTATGATACTTTATGAAAAGCTTAGGGAAGGAATAAAGAAAGGGGTCAAGATAGATCAGAGGAGAACAAGCATGAAAAAACATACAGGGAAAAAGGGTTAAAAGTCCAGCTGCGGAACAGTATTTTAACTTAGCTAAACTCTTCTCTTGATCACTGTAGTCTGCCCTATATCCATACTAAATCCTACTTTTAAATCCCTGCTGTGAGAAAGTACTCCTGCCCTGAGCACCCACACATCTCTGTGTGTGGGACTAGACCTAGGATACATTGTAAGCCTAAGACCACAGATGGGAGAATCCCTTTCTGTGTGTGTATATGTATGTTCCACCAGTGGCTTTTGATCCTGATCAGCCAAGGTGGAAGAAGAGGTTTTGGCAATATTTGTGTGGGTGCTGATAAAGGTGCTTCCCTTTGTCTGCATTAGTCTATGTGGGTGGGTATTTACTTACACATGTGTGCACAGGGGTGTGTGTATGCATGTGTTGGGAATACATGCTCTGCCTCACTGATGTCTAGACGTGAGGACACAGAATGAGCAGTTTCCATTGGAGCAGGAACAGAGTGGAAACAGTGAGAAATCTGCAACATAAAGTCTGTCAAAGTCAGCTCTAACAAACCGGACAGACGAAATCCCCCCTGCTGAAGTCCATTGAATCTCAAAAATTATTTATCAGCGATTCAACAATAAATATAATATATAAAGTGAGTAAAAAAGAAATACAGAAAATCACAGAATCAGAGAATCAGAGAATGGTAGGGGTTGGAAGGGGCCTCTGAAGATCATCGAGTCCAACCCCCCTGCCAAGTGCAGGAACACCTACAGAAGGCCACACAGGAACACATTCAGGCAGGTCATGAAAGTCTCCAGAGAAGGAAAATTGTATGTTTCACTTAAAATAAGATCTGACACAGGTATCAGCTTTAACTAACTGAAATAAGATACTGTAGTGGAAATGAGATCATTAATAAAGGATTTTTCTCCTTAAAATGGTTTAGCAACTTTCTCATCTCACTCAGTGGAGATCAATTGTTATGCTTCCCTGAAAGAGATTGTCCCTGCAAAGCAGGGCCACAGAAGTGGTAGAGTCAAAACAACAACTTGGAGGAACAATACAAAACAAATTTTGTTTTTCCCTAACAACAATTAATAAATGATGCAGATAAAGGTGTTTTGGCATAGGGGTCATTTTCTTGTCAATTACCTTAAAACACAACTAAGCATCAAGGAAAATAAAGGAAAAGTGAGTAGCAAGAGAAGAAAGGGAGAAAGAGTGCAAGATAGAAAGATCTCACCACCCTTGGATCATAGAATCATAGAATCATAGAATCATAGAATCATAGAATCATAGAATCATAGAATCATAGAATCATAGAATCA
>WUAM01000297.1:795360-813251 GCA_024336885.1 Actenoides hombroni
ATTTTTATCTTTTTTTTCTAGGTGGAAATTTTGCTTTTTATTTAATTTATATTTTAAAAGCTGTATTTTTTCAAAGCTTATTTCTGCTCTTGAACCTACAGAACAGCTGTAATTATATATTTGCATTTGTAACTTCCTTAATTAAACTAATAAACAAATCAGTTCAGTAAAGTCTGTAACAAGGTTATAAAAAGGATCAGATTTCAGCCAGTGCTAAATTATTGAAATGAAAAGCAATGAATCCTCTGAAAGCAAATTTCAGAGATCTAAGGACTCCAAGTGCATAATAGCACAAGTACAATTTAGGATATGTCATATGGAAGCTTTATTAACTATGGTCATAGAGGAAATTTGGGGACCATTTCAACCTCTGCTCTTGTTCTCTCCCAAATTATTGCAGAGACTCAACCTATATACTGTTTCAGGAAAACAACAACAACAACCACCAAAACCAAACACAAACACAAAAACAAACAAACAAACACAAAAACAACAACAAAAATAAAAAACCCAACCGAATAAACAAACAAAACTACACAAACAAACAAACCAAAACACACACACACACACAAAAACTAGAAAAAAAAAGGGGAGGAAACACCATCATATTAGTGTTAACAAAGCCTACAGGAGTGGCACACACAGTATTATCTTAGCTCAGAAGTGGGGAGGTGGAAATATTCACAGGATATTATATCCTAGTTGAAAGGAGTGTTCTTCTAGTTAGAATACACTGTAGAAGTTGTGGATGCCTCATTCCTGGAAGTGTTCAAGGTCAGTTTGGATGGGGCTTTGGGCAACCTGATCAGATGAAAGATGTACTTGCCCATGGCATGGGATTGGATTAGATGATCTCTCAAAGTTTTTTCAAAATCAAATCATTCTACAATTCTATGAAACCATATTTTTATATTTTATGTTTGCATAACTTGATAACTCATAACATTGCGTTCTTATTCTATAGAAGTGTGGGGTTTTCTTAGGTTTTGTCATGTGAAATTTGACATACCACATGAAACATTAGAAACTAAATTTGTTAATGAAGTTTCACAGAAAGATTTTTTAGATGGCTCCTCTGACTTGAAAGAACGTGGTACTCTCACCAATATTGAGTTGGACAGAAGAGTTTACAGAAAACGTGGATGTATTATATATTTGACTTCATATCTTGAAGAAGTTTTAATACAATCAGCAATATTTAAGTGCTAAAACTCTTAATTTAATTATATTTTTCTTTTCAGTAGAATCAAATAATCCTTCTTTTTATGAAAAAAATGAGTTCACACACACAAAGCATTTAGAATTTTTCTCAATGTACTTTCTTCAGGTTGTCCTTGTAAGAATTGTTGCACCATCTATTTTGTGAGGATTAGTAAAGATTAATGTATCTGTATTTTATCTTAAGTCAACATACAGATTAGGGTACTAACCTGAAATGCATTTTTAGAAGTAACCCAAAGTATATTATATTAATGTGGGTATTTTCACCTAATCCTAAAATTCTGGGGTATTTCTCCAACGTCTCTTGGTTTTTGTTGTTGTTGTTGTATGTTTGTGGTTTTTTTCTTTTTTTGCTTGTTTTCATAAAAATAAAGGAAGGTTTCAGTCACTATTTTTGGGGAAACGGTATGGGGTTTGTTCCATATTTATTATTTTTATCTAAACAGGTTCTGTGTCTTCAGTATAAATAAAGTAAATCTTGCTCTTTTCACACTATTAAAGGTTGTGGGGAATTGCCCTTTTATGTTTCAAGTAGTCAAAAGTATTTCTGCAGGGAGGGTTTATCTCATTGGTTTGATCCAACATGCTGTACTGCTTTTGCCCTTCCTTGCTTTATTTTTGCCTCTCAGTACTTATGCTGGCATGATTCATTTCATCAAATATTTTAACATGGTGAATTCTTACATTCATTTGAAAGTCAGTTGTCTATATAAGACAGAATTTCCGCTTCGTATTCCTGGCTATGCTACTGCCTCTTATGTCTCTGGCATTTGACAGATCACCTGTCCTCTCCTTGAATGATTTCATGAAGTTTTATTTTGGGATACTAGATAATTTAACACCTTTTCTATGAGTACTTACAGTTGAATAATTTGACTAATCATCACAGTATATTCGTTAATAGAAGACTCTCATGCAACCTAGTACACTGATTGCAATGAGTTTTTCTAAATTTCTCATAAATATGAACCTCTTTAGGAAATAAAATCAATAGCAATAATACTTAACTAGTTTCCTAAACTAAGGGAATACCAATAGTAAAATCACAGCAGCAACATAACATTTAAAATGAACTAATTTTAAAAACATAGTCAATAATCTTGATCTGAATTTAAAGTTTCTGTTCTTGTATGGGGAACTTTCTTCTATATCTGACTGCATTTCAGGTATCTTCTGTTAACTCTGAGCAGTGTGGACACATTATTTCAAAAGTGGCATTTCAGTCACTTTGTTTTACTCTTATTATATACATAAATTGCCTTGGCATAGAGAAGAAGTTAATTTACCTTACTGGATAGAAAGCAATTGGTACACAAGGTTATTATTGTTGCTATTTTCCTCCTGAGAAATTACTGAAGACAATTTCTAAAGTGTGCATGCATGGGAGAGCAGAATTCTGAATAGCTACACCATTAGCTTTGATCTACTTCCAGGGATATGTAAATGAAAAAGGAAAAAAACCAAAACAAAACAAAAGATAAAAAAAAAGGAGGATGTATCTAAAGGATTATTTCATTTTCACAATTCAGGCCAATAATTTACACAGTCTCCTTTACATTGAAATTTTAGCTTTTTTGCATGATACTTGTCTTAAAATGTATGACACTGGAATGCTTAGAATTGCTCTCTGATTTTTAAAACTAGGGAGATTTTTCTCTGTTGGTAACTGTTCTCTGTTAGATGAAATGACAACCTTGAATATGTCAACCTGTCCTTAGGAAGCAGAGATGAAGAATGTGTTAACTGCAGTATTTCACTTTGAGTACTACTGAATCAAATCAGAATTTCATTGGTCTCTATGGTGTAGACTAATCATTATTATCTCAGTTATGTCTGGTACTGAGGAAGAAAGACAATTACCCAGAATAAAAGAAAAGATAGTGCCACAATGTCTAAAGTTCTCTGGAGGAAGAAAACAAAATAAACACCAAGAAAACAAAACAAAATAAAACAAAACAAACAGGAGAGCTTTAAAGAGGGCTGAACTATGATGCCTAATAGGAAGTTTATGTGAAAGTAGCCTTATGTCTAAAAATATTGTTAAAGCCTTTGATATTTTTGATAATTTAAAATTAACTCAGGCAGCAGAAGCTTACACTAACACACCCAGGAAGAAGTTTAAACATATTGTCTGTTTAGAGAGTGTCCAGAAAAATGAAGAAATTGTAACTTACTTAAGACCTTAAGGTCAGCATTGCACTAAGGAAACCATGCATTATGTCCCTTATCAGGGACGAAACAAAATCTCTGCAGAAACTATTTCACAATCTAGTATTAATCCTGACTAGGTAATCAGAATTTGCAAAGCAGTGGGAATCACACTTAATCTCATGACAGCTTAAGGATATTCTGATAGTAAGGATGTGAGGGAGAACACCAGCTAATATGAGAAAAGATGCCTGAGGCATAAAGACATGCGGAGCTTAATGCCGAATATTCCTCAGCTACCCATCTCAAGTTAAAACTGTCAATCTAGAAAGCTTTTCAGCCACTCTAGTCTACACACATTTTCTGTTTTGATTCTGACTGTTAACCTACTACCTATCCTAAAAACCAAACCACTTTTTCAATGTCATTTTCAAATTTACTTTCCTAAAGAGGTAATTGTTGACCTATGCTATCAGGGTTAAATATGAAAAATCTGTGATTATTTTGGACATAAACTAAATTGTGGCAGACATTTTCAACTATATAAAATACAAAAATAACAAAGTACTGTAAGTTGTGGAATTTGTCCACCTTAAAAGCAGCAGGCAACAATTTTCTACTGTGGCAGTGATAAAGCACAGGCATATATTTCCCAGAGAGTAAGTGGGAATTCTCCATCCTTGTAAGATATTAAAGAGCTGTTTGTACATGATCCTGGGCAATTTGCTCTAGATGATCCTGCTTAAGCGGGTGATTTGAGCAGATGACCTCCAGAGGTCCCTTCCAATATCAACTATTCTGTGTTCCTGTGATTAAGAAATAAAAAAGTTCATCTGGGGTTTTTCTATTTCTTTTCTTAAAACATCAAGAAAATTTTGTTCAAATATTCTGTAATCTAGAATAGTAACTCTTTTGCACATAAGTTCCTTTAAATGTGTTCCTACAAATTGTATCTGGGATTATCTATGACATCCAAATATAAGGTTGTGTGTAACTCTTGATTTAACCATATATATACTGTGCTATAATTAAAAGAAGAAAGACAAATGCATGCCCGTATCGTTAACTACTCTATACTTATGTTCTTAACCCATGGTTTCATTCCCATCCTGCTTTATTTAAATGTTGTACTAATCTGAATCATTTTCACAAGGCATAATCTATCTTACTTTTAGCTTGATGTTCAGGAGACCAATTTGGCGGGTTTTTGTTGGTTTTGGTTTATTTTTTCAGTCAAACATTTCAAAGGCAAGTAAATGCAATGAGTAACAAGACTAATGTCTAAAACACTGAATAAAAAACTCTAACATTTTTACTGGAGTGAACTTGGGACTGCTTACAAGTAATAAAGACATAAGTAAATTTTATAATTAATCCTAAAGCAATAGGAAAAACAAATTATATATTTTATCTAAGAACATAAAAATGTTAATAGAAAATGTTATGCTTTACCTTTCCTAAGTCTACTATACGAATTATCTAATTTTGCAAAGATTTTTATTTTCCCTATGTTGTTTAACACATTAAAGTAAATAAATGCATTCTTGTAACATACATATCAAGACTCTGCTCCATTTTTATAATTAAGGGGCACATAAAGAAAATTTGCCACTGTTTAAGGAAATTGACATAGTTTGAGACAAAAATTATTATTACAATATAATTTTTTTCAGAAATTCTCAGTCCAGTATTCCAACTACAGACTTTCCTCCTCCTGCCTACAATATGTTTCACAATGCTATGACTTCAGAGGAAGATATATCTTCAGAATTCCTGGCAGGTCACACAGCCTCTACTGACAAGAAAACTTGAGGCTGTGTCTGCAACAAAAAAATAGTTATCTGCCATCCCTCCAAGAGAAGAAATACCTACCAAACTATTTCCTGAATCACTGTATCTCCAGTTGTCTTTGGAATCAATACAAGTTTTCTGCATGTACTACACTGTCTTTCATGTTTCCCAGCATAAGACATGAAGTTACAGACAGACAGCCTCTGAAGCAGTCTACCTTCTTTCCCACTCAGTCCTGGATTTGTGCATTGATCAGATGCAAGAATGAATTATTCTTCATCTTCATTTGGTCATCCCTGAAAATAGCCTGATAGGGATTACTATATTTGGTTTACATTGGAAGTAGTTAGCAGACAACAAGTTATTTATATAATTCTTAATTGCTTGTCCTATTTAAAATGCTTTGAAAGGCATATTGAATTACTAAAGATACTCAAACAGCACAAAGAACATATGGCAAATAGTACACAGCAGAAAGCATGTTTGATTTGTGATGCTGATGAAATTGATGTAGAAAGCCTGCTGGGATCCCTTCCAGCCTGTGAGATGTCTGACATCATGCTGTGGATGTTATACTTCATTTGCTGTGATAAGTCTAGTTTTCAAATGACACTAAGTAGAAATATTGGAGTGAGGGAATACACAAAAGACCAAATTCTATAATTTTAAAGATAGATACACTGCATCTAGCATTTCCAGTGAAGAACAATATTTAATTTAATATATGCTTAGTAAGTAGAATTTAACTTCCCAGACTTTCTAGATTGTTTGAGGATTGATCATGATATTCTACCAAGACATATCTGACAAGTCGCATTTGGAGAATAGGATACACCAAGTATTATAAAAGCATTAGAAGTGTGGAGGAGCAGTAACCATTACAAAGAAAGGACAGTTCATTGGATTCTTCCTGCAGTCATATTCTTTATAAATAAATATATCACCAAAGTAAGACATGATCTTAACCAATCTGTTTGACATGATCACAGTTTTCCGAGTTGATGCCTTATTGGGTTGATTCTATAGATTTATATATGAACATTGTGTGTACTTGGAAATAAAAAATAAAACTAATAAATTATTTTTCCTACTTTGCTTTTTCTCCAAAATGTCACCAATATAGAAATCTATGGCACCCTAAAACATAGCCTACATTAAAAGTTTTGCATGTGATTATAAGGGCTCTATTCTAAGCATACAGATTAGTAAAGACTATTTACATAGAATCTTTTCAGTCTTATTATTTACAGATGCCTTAGACATAGAGGAGTTTGGGGTTTTTTTTAAAGTAAAAGCTATTCTCTCTCTGACTTCATGCAGCTATTATACTCTTTCAGTACACTACTGACCTTAAAGAATCCATCATTCATATCCATGAGTTATATTCTCAGTAGAAGAAAGAAAAACTGATGAACTCATATTCTGAAGTTCATCTTAATCATGAACATTTAATGTGTATTTTAAGCAGAGCAATACTCTGCTAAACTACTATACTGTTTAACAGATACTATCCAACTTCTCTGTAAGTGGCAGAGCTGCACAGCTGGGAGACCAATACCATATTACTTGGTCAAGATTGCATGCTGCAATGATCAATTCTGATTAATTGAGGAGTTCCTACTTTTAGCGTATCTGCACTGCTAGTCACTTTTTTCTTTTAATCTTACTTCAATACTTCAAAACTTTGAGGAAAAAAGATTCTTTAAAGAAATGTGGCAGGTAGTTCTTCATGATTTGCATCACTAAAATCATAAAAATATATAATACCTCAAGGGCAAAGGGACCCATAAGGATCAAGTCCAACTCCCTGCTCCTCACAGGATGACCTAAAACTAAACCATATAACTAAGAACATTATCCAGACACTCCTTGAACTCTGACAGGCTTGGTGCCATGACCAGTTCCTTGGGGAGTCTGTTGCAGTGACCACCCACCTTCTTGGTGAAGAACCTTTTCCTAGTGTCCAAACTGAACTTCTCCTGATGCAGCTTGATAACATCTCCTCATGTCTTACTGCTGGTCACCAGAGGAGATCAGTACCTCCCTGTCTGCTTTCCCACCCTGAGGAATTTGTGGACTGCAATGAGAGCACACCTCATCCTTCTCTTCTCCAGGCTGAACAAACCAAATTACCTCAGCTGCTCCTCCTAAGTCTTGCCCTCAAGACCTTTCACCTTCTTGATTGCCCTCCTCTGGACAAAGTTTAATAGTTTGATGTCCCTCTTATATTGAGGTGACCAAAAATGCACACAGTACTCGACGTGGGGCTGCACCAGGGCAGTGTAGAGTGGGATAATCACCTCCCTTGACTGGCTAGTTATGCTGTGCTTGATATACCCCAGGATGTGGTCGGCGCTTTTGGCTGCTAGGGCACACTGTTGATTCATAGTCAACTTGACATCAACCTAAACCCTCAGATTTCTTTCTGTATGGCTGCTCTCCAGCCTCTCATTCCCCAGTTTGTATCTGTAACCAGGATTACCTCCTCCCAAGTGCAGAATCTGACACTTGCTCTTGTTAAATTGCATACATTTGGTGACTGTCCAGCTTTCTAGTTTATCCAGAACTAGAAGACTTCTCTACCCTCAAAGAAGTCCACAGCTCCTCCTAATTTAGTATTGTCAGCAAACTTCCTTTTTGATTTTGTCCATTTGATTCCTGCATCCAGATCATTTATTAAAAACAAAAAACCAAAAAACCCAAAAAAAACCATTAAAGAACACTGGCCCTGAAATTGAGCCCTGAGGGACCCCACACATGCCTGGCCACCGGCCTGGTGTAACCCCATTTACTATAACTCTTTGAGCCTGACCCATCAGCTAATTGTTCACCAAGAGTATTAGGGACCTATATAGCTGTATGCTCAACATTTTGTCCAGAAGGATACTGTGGGAGACAGTATCAAAATATTTGCTAAAATCCAAACCCATTTTATCTACTGGCTTCCCTTGATTCACTGGATAGGTGATGTTGTCATAAAAGGAAATTAAGTTGGTTAAGTAGGACTTTCTCTTTATGAGCCTGTGCTGGTTATGACTAATGACTGTGTTGTCTCTCAAGTGGTTTTCAATAACTCCTGGAATAATTTTCATAATTTTACTAGGCACTGAAATGAGGCTGATAGGCCTGTAATTACCAAGGTCTTCCTTCTTACCGTTCTTGAAAATTGGGACAACAATTGCCAACTTCCAGGTGACTGGGACCTCTACATATTCCCAAGACCATTGAAAAATATTGGAGAGAGGTCCCACAATAACATCAACCAGCTCTTGTAGTACCCTGGGATGAACTACAATAGGGCGTATAGATATATTTGCATGTAGATGAAGTGACAAATCTCAAAAAACTTAAGAGCTTGCTGGGAGCTTGCCATCCCACCAGTCATGGCCTTCCAACACAGTGCTCTGGGGGTCCCAGGACTCATTATCTCTGTTGAAGACAGAAAAGAAGCAACCATTAGATGTCTCCACTTTTTCTACATCCCTATTTGTGAGGTTACTGACCTCATCAAGTAACAGACTAATGTTATCTCTGATCCTCCTTTTTTTATTAACATATTTTAAAAAGTCTTTTTTGTTGTCCTTCACAGTGCTGGCCATCTTGAACTCTAACTGAGCTTTGGCCATGCAAATTTTCTCCCTATAGTGGCGAATAGAAGCTCTGTATCCCTCCTCTATTGCCTGTCCTTGCTTCAAACACCCATACACATTCTTTTTCCACCTAACTTCTAGAAGATCCCTGCTCAATCAAGTCAGCCTTTTGTCCTGGTTGCTTGACTTCTGACACTAGAATTGCCTGCTCCTGTGATTTTTAAGAGATGGCTCGTAAAAAGTGACCAGCATTCATGGGCACCAATACCTTCAAAAGAAGATTCCCATCGAAACTTACTGACTACCTCCGTCAGCAGCCAAAAGTCTGTTCTCCCCATATCCAGGGTCAAAGTTTTGCTGACAGTTTTGCTTCTGTCACCAATGATTTGAACTGCTTCATGGTCGCTGTGACCAAGACATCCACCAACTGCCATGTCATCCATGAGTCCTTCTCTGTTTACAAAGAATAAACCTAGAAGGACAACTTCCCTACTTGGCTCCTTTAGTCCTGCACCAAGAAGTTACCTTCAACCTGCTTCAGAAATTTTCTGGATCTGTTTGTGTCCTCTGCGTGATATTCCTAGGTGATGTCTGGGAAGTTAAAAGTACCCATAAGGGCAAGGGCAGCTGATCTAGAGATATCCCTTAACTACTTGGTAACTTAACTCCTTATTTCTATCCTTAACTTCTTGATATTAAGAACCTAGACCACAAAATAAAACCGTGCTACTTTTGAGACATTATTTGCAAAACTGCATTTACAAATAATATATATATTTTTTTAATGTTATGACAGTCATTACAGATTATAACAGAATGCTTATAGTTCACAGTTTATAACACTAGAAAGATATTAATGTGGAAAGGAGTCTTCTTCTCCTAGGAAAGTTTGATTCAGGTAAGATGCAATTTCTATTGAAATCTCTGATAAAACTTTTCATTCCAAAAGTAATATAGCCATGCTAAATTGGACCAAAGATATAGTTAGTTCATGGTTACAACAACCTGTAAGTCCTACTCCACTGCTGGTTTTGTATTATTTATTCACTTTATTCACTGATTCTCCAGTTGTACATTTCACAGGTTTCTTTTCTAAAGACACTTTTAGGATTTTGGTGGGTTTTTATAAATTCTCCTAGCCTGCTTTTAAAACTGAAAGCCAAATACATCTTAAATTGGTAACAGGTGAGATGAGTATGAAATAAGGCCAATCAAAAAAAGGAACAATTAACAATTCCACTATAGTCATCTTAATTAATTTTATTTTTATTTTGATGACCATAAAAATAACTTCTTTTCATTTATTTGGGTTCAGAAACTCAACAGCGTCCCATTTGTCAATTGTTATCCAAAGATCTCTGCCCCAGACCTATCTTGGCTTAGAAAGCTCAGTATTATTTGAGAAACTACATCATACTTCGTCTACTACCATCCACTACAACTCAGTACTGGAAAAATATGAAGGAATTAACAGTACTTCAGGGTAAAAGGCAAAAGGCAAATTAAGAGGCATAACAAGAGGCAAAGGCATAGACAAGGCAAGGGAAAGTCAAGGCAAAGCAAGGCTGGGCAAGGAACTCTTCAGCTGGAAGTGCCTAGTAATAGTGTGAAAATTGAAAGCAGGTGCCTCACTATATATATCTTCATAAAATTAAAATGTTGTAACTGTATAAAATGAGCCTGTATCTGCATAGTCCTCCTCTTGCTAATTTTGGAAAGAGAGTTATGCATTTAGTCTCCTACTTATGACCACTGCATAGCATTAGGAATTAATTAAGCCTTATCACTGAATATTATATATTAAATATTCACTATTTTATTTTTTATTTCCTCATACTATTAATTTATTTAATTTTCAAAAAGTTTCTTCTTTTTCAATGTTTCTGACAAACACACTGTCAACACCAGTTATTAATTGAAAACTTGAAATAAAAAGCTTTTCCATCTTTTTTTCTTCATGATTATGCATTCATTTAAAATATTCCTAATGAGGTCAACAAAAAATAGTCTCCAGGCACTTTAAGCTGGCACTTTCTGGACTCTCACTCATAATTGCCAGGTAATTTACATTTGACCTGTACCTCCAAGTCAGAATGTTAATGCATTTTGCAAGGTGAATTCAAATCTGTCCTTAATTAGAGTGCGAAATAGGAAGAGTTATATTTTATCTAGAATATAACCTCAGCATTTCTGAATAATGGAATTCATGTGCAGGATCATAAAAAACACATTGGTAAGCACTTCCTCCATTATAGAATAATAATGAATTGCTATTTGAAAACTTTCTGTTGCATCATCAACTAATATTTTGGCTTTTATTTTGAAAAGGAAGGGACATGCGTATAAATAAATGCACACACATGTAGTTACATATTATAAAGATGCTAAAAAATATGCAAGTGTACTGGTATGCTGTTGTCTCAGAACAGTAATTTATATATTGCGTACTTGGTGCTCATCCCTCATTCATACACATCAAAAAATCCAGGTAGCTGGAAGTGCTACGGAAAGTAATAAAGGCTGTTTGTCCAAAGAACTAAAAAGGACTGATTACCTGTTTTCACAGCTACACAGATTAATTTATTTATTTTGAAGTATGTTACTATGTATCTATTGCATTTCTTCTGGGCATATTTACAAAAAGATTGAAAGCATAAATTATCATAACAAATGAAATGCCTACAACATATGTGGTTACAATTTGAGTGTGTCCTGGGTAATACAGTTCTTCAAGCTGTTACTTTCTATTTAATACTTTTCTCAAGGTCTTCATTCCAGTGCATATCATGTCCCTAGAGGATTTATGAACAGCTAAGTCTCCACTTAAATAGGTAATTTTTTACTCTGCACCCTAACGCAATACAGAACAGAGCTGGTGATCTTTCCTTTATTTTAAGGTATTTACCCTGTTATTAAACTTATAATAATTAACATACCCCCTGGTAAAGGTTAGTTTTAATTGATACAAATTATTTCTAGGAAAAGATACAGCTTTTTTTTCAGAAATGTATTCTGAAATGGATTTATATATTTTATAAAGTGAATATTGATGATTGTTGGGGGGATTATTGGAACTTCTAAACAAGCAAATTAATTAAGAAACAACAATACAAAGATCCTTTGGCTTGGCAGCTCTGTAAAGCTCAAAATTTTTCTATTTGCGCATAGGCTGTGTGATTTCTGACTAACAAGATGTGGAACTATGAGGCTACTACCAAATGCAACAACATAAAAGGGAGAAAGGGTGATGACAAGCTACCAGAGGCAGCCTTAAAAAAATAAGACATATAGGGGGAAGAAACAGTAATAGTTCTAGGACAGACAGCAAGGGATTGTCCCAAGGTAAAGGTAGTGGAGGTTTGGTTTTATTTTTTTAAAGGGATTAAAATTATCAATGAAATATCAACTTTTTCTTTCTTCTCTCTTTTTTTTTTTTTTTTTTTTTCCCTGATTTCTTTTCTTTGATGTGTCTCTGACTTATTTTTCCCCTGTAAAATCTTCCTCTTCCTTCTTGGTATTTGTGAAAGGAAATGGTATTCTGAAAAAATTACTAAAATTGAAATTTCTGCACCAATATGTTTAAACATTAAAAGTTAAAAATACATAACTAAAACCTTTAAAAAGTTTAAACTAAACAACTCTAATGCTTTTGGGGCATAAATTTTAGTAATACTGTAAAGATCTTTAATAACATCTAAAACAACAAACCTCTGAACTGTTACATTTATTTTTTTTTGGACAACACTGTATTCTCAACTGATTTTGACAGTGTAAGGATCATTACTCTGCAAATGCCCTGAAAAATTTTTTTCTAGACTCTGATCTTAATGCTTCAGATGTTGGGTCAAAGACTCATTGTATTACCAATGAATGATGAAACTTCAGCATCTGAAAATACCTCTTTTTAAGTCTGCATTTTTTTAAAATGAGTTTACATCAAAAACTGGTATTTCATAAGTATAGAATTAGGCATTTATAATAGCTAATTCTCAGATAAATTTTTATTTTCAGTTTCATGCAATTTTGAATAGCTAAAAAAAAAAAAAAAAAAAAGGAAATAAATTCTCCAACAATTTTTGGTCTTTTTTCTAAACTGCTGACAAAACTAAAGCATGAATTCCAGCTGTTCCTGAAACCTCCTAGTTTGTCATGGTAAAAGTTCTTTACATAAATTGTGATCACATCTCTGTTTAGATAGTCTGTGGAATTCATCCAATAACAATCTCAATAATTAAGTTCAAAATTCAGTAGTGGAAAGTACAGTGGAATTGGACCAGAAGCCAAAAGTCTCAAATGAGGGACAAATTATTGGCTTCCTAGTTTGGGGAACTTTCAGAGCATGTAGGTCTCCATATATAACTAACTGCAAAGGCTCAGCACAAGTCACTAATTTTTAATCATATACATTTCTAAGGCTATTTATCTGCCCAAGGGATGATTACTTCTAAATGAAGCTGAGGCTGTCATGGCTGATTTCATGGATTTCAAAGTTAAGTTCTGTCTAAATCATCTATCAAAGGTATTGTATATTGATTTTACATACAGAGCAGAAAAATGCTATTATAGAATCATAGAATGCTAGGGGTTGAAAGGGACCTTTGGAGATCATCAAGTCCAAACCCCTGCCAGAATATGATCACCTAGGGAAGGCCACAGAAACACATCCAGGTGGGTTTTGAAGGTCTCCAAGAGACAGAGACTCCACAATCTCCCTGAGCTTCTTGTTCCAGTGCTCTGTCACCCTCAAAGAAGATTTTTCCTCATGTTGAGGTGGAACTTCCTGTGATCCAGTTTGTGATCATTATCTCTCATCCTATCACAGGGCACCACTCAAAAGATACTGGCCCCTTCTACTCGACACCCACCCTTCAGATATTTGTAAATATTAATAAGATCTCCTCTCAATCTTCTGTTCTCCAGACTAAACAACCCCAGGTCTGTCAACTTTTCCTCATAAGAGAGATGTTCCAGTCCCTTAATTATCCATGAGCTCTCCTCTGGACTCTCTCTAGTATTTCCTTGTCTCTCTTGAACTGGGGAGCCCAGAACTGGACACAATACTCTAGATGTAGCCTCACTAGGGCAGAGTAGAGGGGGGAGGAGAACCACCCTTGAACAGCTGGACAGACTTTTTTATGCACCCTAGGATACCATTGGCCTTCTTGGTCACAAGGGCACATTGCTGACCCATGGATAACTTATTGTCCACCAGGATGCCAAGGCTATTCTCTGTGGAGCTGCTTTCTAGCAGGTCTACTCTTAACCTGTACTGGCGCATGGTGTTATTCCTCCCCAGGTGTATGACTCTACACTTGTCCTTGTTGAACTTCATTTGGTTCTCCTTTGCTCAACTCTCCAGTCTGTCCAGAATGTCCAGTCTGCTGAATGGCAGCACAACCTTTTGGTGTGTCAGCCTCTCCTCCCAGGCTTGTATCATCAGCAAAGTTTCTGACAATACACTCTACTCCTTCATCCAGGTCACTGATGAAGATCTTGAATGAGACCAGACCCAGTACTGACCCCTGGGGAACACCATTAACTACAGCCATCAAACTAGACTCTGTGCCATGGATCACAATCCTCTGAGCTCAGTTGTTTAACCAGTTCCCAAGCCACCTCATTGCTCACTCATCTATCCCACACTTGTTAAGCTTCCTTATGAATGTGTTATGGGAGACAGTGTCTAAAACCTTGCTGAAGTTGAGGTAGACAACATCCACTGCTCTCCCCTCATCTACCCAGCTAGCCACTCCATCACAGAAGGTGTAGCACATTGATATTTCACAGCACAAAGTTATTAATTATAAATGTATAAAAAACTGTCATTCTAAAGAATTCAGGTGTGTGTAATACACTGGTCTTCAATCTTAAACTAAACTAACTAAATGTATTTCTATGAAAAGTATAAGCAGCAGATTTTCCTGGAAATTTGCTGGAGAAATATGTAATATATATATAAGAACAAAATAAACATGTAGAAATGTATCATGGCTTTCTCCCCTGTACTTTATGAAACATACAGAGTTTGAACAACTACTTTGTTCATTCCTTTGTGACTAGACTAGATGCTGGAAAAATACTAGGTCTTGTAAAGGAGCTGTTGTGTGTATGATATTATGGAAAGTAAATCTGTCTGCATCGCATTAAACTTCAGTTATTCTCAGATAGTGAGTTTAGACCTGACTTCAAGAACACGCACACCACCACAGCACTGAAACATCAACAAAAGAATTCAAAAGAGATATTGCTTCCTTGACCCACATAATATTTCAAAGAACAGAAGCTGAGCAAAATAGAGAATTTGGTTTCCATATAAAATAAATTTGCAACATTATGAATTCTATATTAGTGATTTTTTCCCTTGGATTCTGGTGTTAACATGATGAGCCACAGATACCAAACATCTTCTGTGGATTGAAATTTAAATTTGTTTATATGCAACACTCTAAGGCATTCCTCAAAGGCTCCAGTATAGTAACTACTCTGCTTGATACTACTCATTCTATCATTCATCACCACAGAAATGATGTCTTTCAGCTTGAATATGTGGCAATTAATGTTTTTATCCCTACCATCCCTTCAAGAAATTGAGGAAAGTCTTCCACATCGTAGGACTCAAAGCTTGCTTTTGCACCACGTGTTCAGTGCTATTTGGCTGAATATCTGAGTTTTTGTTGGATTTGAAGGGAGCTAAAGGAACCTAGTTTAAGGACTCAGTGTCTAGTATAAATTAAAATACATGCCCTCCAAATGTTGAAAAACTATCAAAACTGTACTGTCTTCACTCAGCTGGGGTTTATTTAAGGTGAAAAATAGAAATGTCTATTTCAGCTAGACAGCCAATGCAGAGAAAGAGACACTCTCAGGAAAGTATTTATCAAACTTCTAAAGACAACTATTGTAGGATGAAAGAAGTTCCCAACTGAAAACACCTACTTCTCACCATTAAAAATGAAAAGATAATGCAGTGGGTAGCTCCGACCTTGATCTCTGTCTTCTGGATGTCTAAGTTATAGCAGATAGTTATTCCTTGCTCAGAGTTACCAGAATTTCTCTTAATTTTCTCAGTGTAATACTTTATGATATTGGAACTTCTCTTTTGCATTTTCTTTCTTCCTGCTGCACAGTCACATTTTCATGTGAAATATTATTTTCTGCTTCAAACACTTTAAAAGGTCTCCATGTGGGAAAGAACTGAGACTATTATTAAACAATGTAATGATTATGGAGAATGATACAAAGTTATAAGATAACAATTGTAATTTTAAAAAGAAAAAAAATATAAAAAGGAAAAAGAAAATACAAAATATCCTATAGTCATCTTGAATTCATTGCCAGAAGATGACATGGACACTAAAACCTAGAATTGATTCAAACAGGCATTAGACAAATTCCTAAAAGAAAACTTCACTGAACATGAAGATGTGAAACCAGATCAAGTTCAAGTAACTCTTAAAATGCAGGTTGCTTAATGAACCAGAAAGACACATCTGCAGCATCAGTATTCTAAGATTGCCTTCTAACCTCAGAATCTTCAGCTTTAATAGGCTGCTCACTGAGTTAAGTATTTGTATTGTAACAATGGCAATCATAATTAACGGGAAGGAATATCCTCTAGGATATTTTGATATTTCACGTTTTGGTGGGTTGCACTTGGCTAGCTGCCAGAGCACCACCCAAGAGCTGGTCTCTCACTTTGCCTCTTCAACAGACAGAATAAATTAAGACGGAAAAGCTCATTTGTCAAGAAAGGGTGTTTACTTACCAATTACCAACACAGGCAAAACAGACTTGACTTGGGGAAAATTAATTTAATTTATTGCCAATTAAAAGTGAAGTAGGAAAAAAAGTAAGAAACAAAGCCAAAACTCAAAACGCTTTATGCCCCTCAGGTGCCCTTCACTCAACTTCACTGTTTCATTCCCAACTCCCTACTGCCTCCCAGTGGCAGAGATACGGAGAATGTGGGAGCTGCAGTCAGTTCATAATATGTCCTTTTTGATGCTGCTTCCTCCTCACATTTTTTCCTGCTCCAGCATGGTGTCTTTCCCATGGGCTGCAGTTATTTCAAGATCTTCTCCAGCACAGGTCATTTCCACAGGGTACAGTTCATCAGGAACTCACAGCTACAGTGTGGGTCTTCCATGGCCATAGCTCCTGCCAGAGCACTCTCTCTTCTCTCTCAGAACTGCTTCATAATGGCTTTTACCTTTTCTTAAATATGTTTTCCCTGAGGCACCACCATCTTGGCTTGTGAGCTCAGTTGTGTCCTGTGGTGGGTCCATTGGAACTGACTGAAACCAGCTGTAACCAACATGGGCCAGTCCCTGGCCTCTTCTTGCAAGGCCACCCCTGCATATCCCGCTGCTAAAACCTTGACACCTACACCCAATACATAGGTTTATATCAGAGCACAAGCAATCTTGTTTCAGTTAAATGGATCATGTAGCAGGTATTTTATTGGCATAACTAAAGTTGCAAGACCTGCATTTGCTTTTTTAAGTATTATTTTTTTTCATACCTGAAATACACTGTGATCAATTTATCAGTCATGGAGGATCTCCCAGATGTCTGCCTAATATCTTCAACAGACATTCAGCTGACTACATGAAGTATGTGTAATAGCAATGTTTATGATTTGGTGTGTAGAAAATGGTGTGAGAAGCAGAAACTGAAACCAATTTAGCAAATGCACAGTGCAGACTACAACATATCAGCTAAAGAAAATTGTGCTTGAAGTCTGATTGGCTGTCATTCAAGGCATTGATTCTTCAGAAGAAAACTTAAATCGATACAGCTAATGGAAAAAGTCCTAAAAACATAAGGAGAGCTTTCACATTTCTAGTCTCTCCTGCATAAAAAGGGGTGTCTGACTGAGCTATGCAGACAAAATATTTTCTCTTTCCTAAGGAAGTCACAGCTTAATAGTGTTCAGGACTACTGACATTTCATATTAACATTACCTTTATCAATCTCTATATGGTTTCATCTGCTGGTGCATTATGACCGAGGTGAAGAAGATGTACTTACCTGTCTCCTGATTTTTCTTTCCCATAGTCCTGGCTTGAGTAAGAACAGAACTAATTCTGTTCAGTGATTTTACTTTTCAGCTCAGTTCTTCTAACTAACTGCACTTTCTGA
>WUAM01000297.1:842061-857125 GCA_024336885.1 Actenoides hombroni
AATATGGCCTGTTGCACTTAATAAAGCGACTTCTGATTACAACCATATTGGCTGTGCTGTCGGAGTCCATCCCTGCACGCTACAAGACATGAACTGAAACAGATAATGGGGCAGTGGTTGTCCCCCAGACAATTGAAATGGCTATGCACAGATTGCCATGGAAAGCAGCATTGGATTCTTCTTGAAAGGTAGCAGGGAGATTGGGATGGTTATTAGTTACTGGTCTTAGAGTTCTTGACTGGAGAGTTGTTGCATTATGGAGGAATGTGAGAGAATTGGAAAAGGAAGTCAGGACTTTACAAGATGCAAAGGCAATCATGCAGGAAGTAATTATTGCTTGAGCAGAGCAGTGCCATGGGTTGTAGAGCAGTTGATAGCATGTATTGCTAATGAATAGGGAAGTGAATGATTGAACTTTCTGGTAACTGTTTCATGTGGCTTGACAGCTTTGTGGGCCTTGGCTCGTCTTGTATGGCCGTGGTCCTTGTAGATAAGAGAAACTAACACATTGGGGAGCAGAGGCATTATATAAGTATCTGAACCAATGTATAGTTGCTCAAAATTTATATACTGCAATCAGGCAGGTAACACAACAGTGTGAAGTCTGTTTACAAAATAATCCCCACACAGGCCCAAAAGCTACGTTAGGATGGATAGGGAAAGGAAATTACCCAGGACAACAATGGCAAATTGACTTTTCAGAACTCCCAAGAAAAGCAGGGTTCCGGTATTTGTTAGTTTTAACAGATACCTTTTCAGGATGGCCAGAGGCCTTCCCTTGCTGGACTAATAAGGCCAGGGAGGTAATGAAAGCCTTATTACAGGAAATCGTACCAAGGTTAGGGGTCCCAGCCACAATCTCTTCAGGTCAAGGTCTGCATTTTATTTCAAAGGTTGTTCAACAAATGAGCAGGCTCTTAGGAATAGACTGGCAATTCCATACTCCATATAGGCCCCAGGCAAGTGGTCAGGTGGAGAAGATGAACCACCTAATAAAGCTACAAATTGTGAAATTGGGGCAGGAGGCCAGACTTTTGTGACCCCAATCACTGCCCCTAGCCCTGTTACGAATCAGAACCAAACCCAGAGCTAAAGAAGGATTGAGTCCTTTTGAAATATTATATGGAAGGCCTTATATGACCCAAACGGGAACATCCACACAAGTGGGAGAGGAGATAGTAACTGAATACATAATCAATTTACAAAAACAACTTCAGGAGGTAGAAAAAGGTTTTGGAACACAAGCCCAAGGCCTCGATGGTCCAGTTCACAATATAGAACCAGGCAATTATGTCTGTGTTAAATCTCTTTGAGGCTCACCTCTGGAATCAAGGTGGGAGGGCCCATTTCATACTAACAACGTATACTGCAGTCAAAATCAAGGACCACGCTACATGGATACATTATACTAGAATTAAGAAGGCACCCAAGATGCTATGGGAGTAAACACCCATTGGACCCCTAAGACTCCGCATCCAATGAAAGGATGGAGAGTGATTCTGATCATCATAACACAAATTTATGTAGTGGGGGCATGGAATCAAAATGTACATTATATACTAACAGAATATCTCACAGGTTATAAACAAAAGTAATTGCTGGATATGTACTCATATGCCTGAACATGGAGGAAAAGGGATCTCCTTGATTGGTATACCCATACCTAATGAAAAGTTTACATCAGAATTATGGATAAATACAATTTGGGACAGGACCACGGAAACAAATCAAAAATGGAGATTATTAGTCCCGGGACCAACACCCCCTATTGCAAGTGTGTTCAAAGATGTAACCCCCAAAAAGGAATGGGAAAGGTAGATTGTGTTGATAGTATGTTTGTTGGAAATGATACAATCTGCAATCTGTAATCAGATTATGGATATTGGAACCTCCCTGAAACCAAATAATAGAACAGCCTGGCCAGTCCCAGAGGGACACGGATAGTATTGGTTATGCAATGATACAGCCTACAAGGTGTTACCTGAAAATTGGAAAGGAACTTGCACACTAGGTGCTGTAGTCCCAAATATGACAATATTTCCCTCTCTTCAAACTCAGAAGGGATGGCTGAGGTCATCCCTCAAACGGATCCAAAGAAAAGTAAACCCCTGAGTACAAAGGCCAACCACTTTTCATAGCTTCACACAGTGGTTCCTTCCCTGGCTAGGAGTTAGTGAACTAGAGAAGGCAATCGTAAATATCTCTGCACAGTTGAGAATATTGAAAATAGAACAATGGGTGCAATACAAGCAATCCAAACAGAAATATCCAGCCTGTCAGGAGTAGTGCTACAGAATAGAATGGCCTTAGACATGTTACTTGCTTCACAGGGAGGAGTGTGTACAACAATAAATACTAGTTGCTGCATGTATATAGATCAAAGCGGAAGGATCACCACAGACCTGCAAGAAATTTGGAAGCAGACTAGAATATTGCATGAGGTGACCAAGGATGATACTTCATAGGGTTTCCAAGAACTGTGGGACGTATTAACTTCATGGTTACCTAATTTTTCTTGGTTAAAAGGACTTTTTGTAGTATTGGTAGTGTTAACTTTTTTTATCTTTTGTACCTGTATAATGATTCACTGTGCCATTTATTGTTGTAAGAAGAATATGGATGACTACAAGTCTTGGAAGAGAAACTGGATTAAACATTGAGTGCTAACAGGCAAATATTTTAGGGAAACCCTGAAGGGGGAGAATGGAATATTATAAAGAGAAGGAATTCTCTTAAAGTAGAAAGAAAAGGGGGGACTTGAACAATGGAATTAGCTGGTAACTGTTTTCATGTGGCTTGACAGCTTTGTGGGCCTTGGCTTGTCTTGTATGGCCATGGTCCTTGTAGAGAAGAGAAATTAACTTTAAGCAAAAAGGAGCTACCAGAGATAAAGAAGAGCTACCAGAGAAAAACTGGACCACACCAGTTCTGTGATTAGCAGCCTGTGACACATCAGCATTTTGAAGCAAAGGTGAAAAGTACACTGCGAGGAAGACTGAGAGCCTTCCTCCAGAAGACCCCGGCCCACGACCACCAGACAGCAGTGCGCAAGTGCCAATGGGAGGAGACCTATGATAATGAGTTCCCTGAACTGATTATAATAATCCAGCCCCATCCTTGGAAATATAATGAATATGTAGTTAACTCTGTTGAATATGTATGATTTAGTGTCATAAATACCTGTTTGCTTGACACCTCGGTATGCAAATTAGGAGGAGTGATCCCCCTTGCACCCGGCGCCACAATAAACATACCTCCTTTATAAACTTTCACAGGTTGTAAAGTTTGATTCCGCACAACAGAAGGGAGAGTAAGCAAGGGGCTGTGTGGTACTTACTTACTCTCCTGGTTTGAGTAAGAACAGAACTAATTCTGTTCAGTGATTTTACTGTTCAGCTCAGTGCTTCTAAATAACTGCACTGTCTGAATTACCAGCCTGCTTTCACAGACAGTGTCTGCTTCTAGAAGTGAGAACACCCCATGTTTAGAGTTACTACCAAGGATTGGTATGCAGACCAAGGCCACTGCTGGATCTTGTGTACCACACTGGGGGCTGCAGAAAACTGAAAGGCTGCACCTGCGCAGAGGAGCTGGCAGGACAGGTGACCCTAAACTGACCAAAGAGGTATTCAATCACCTATACGTCATATTCATCATAGAGCTAAGGGATCCGAAGGGTCTGTGTCTCTTCTCCCCTCCTGGACTGCTTTGACAGCTTTGCTTGACTTGGCTCAGGTCTTCTTTTGGTTCCTTTCTCGGGGCACCCAAGGAGGACTCTGTCCGTTCTGCCTTCAATCCCAGTCTGTGTGTTCCTGAATCCAGTACCATAATCCAGCTCCTGAATACAGCTCCTGTCTGCTGTGGGGCCCAGTCTGGGACTCCCCTGGTGCCTGTTCCACAGCATCAGTGATGACAACTGTGTAATTACCATCAGGGGGGTTGGGTTTGATACTGGTCTTGTATATACTTGTATATATTCTGTTTTTATTATTATTAATTCCATCTTCATTAAGGCTGTTCTAGTTTCCTTTTTTTAATTGCTAAGTCTCTCTCTCCTTTATTCTCTTTCTCTTCCCCTTTGGGGAGGGAGGGGGGTTAACAGAGAGTCTTTTATAGGTCTAAGGGGCCGCCCTGACCCTAAACCATGACAGGCATCTAACGTGTCTCTGGGAAATCTATTCCAGTGTTTCACCACCCTCATAGTAAAAAATTTCTTCCTTGCATCTAGTCTAAATCTACCCTCCTTTAGTTTAAAAACTTTACCTCTTGTCTTGTCACAACAGACCCTGTTAAAAAGACTGTCTCCATCTGTCATATAGGTTCCCTTTAAGTACCAAAATATAATAAGGTCTCCCTGCAACATTCTCTTCTCCAGGCAAAAGAACTCAAACTCCCTTAGCATTTCTTGATAGGAGAGGTGTTCCATCCCTCTGATAATTTTTGTGGCCTCTTCTGGACCTGCTCCAACAGATTCATGTCTGTCTTGTGCTGAGGACCTTCTGAATGCAGTACTCCAGGTGGAGTCCCAAAAGAGTGGAGTAGAGGCAGAGAATCATCTCCCTTGGCCCACTGGCCATACTTCTTTTGATGCCGCCCAGAATACAGTTCACTGAAATGCAGTTTCTGGGTTATGAGCACACATTGTGGGCTCATGTCCTACTTTTCATCCACCATTATCCCTAAGTCCATTTCAGCAGGGCTGCTCTCAATCATATCATCTACCAGTCTGTGTTGATACCAAGGATTTCCCCAACTCAGGTGCAGGACCTTGCACATGGCCTTGTTGAACCTCATGATGTTCACAGAGTCTCAGTTCTTGAGTTTGTCCAGATCCCTCTGGATGGCATCCCACCCGTCAGGCTTGGCAAAAACACCACACAGCAGCTTAGTGTCACAGAAAAACTTGCTGAGGGTGCACTCGAGCCCACTGTCTATGTCATTGATGAAGATGTTATACAATATTGTTCCTAATACAGACCCCTGAGGGACATCACTCATCACTGATCTCCACCTGGATGTTGAGTTGTTGACAGCACCCTCTGGATGTGACTATACAGCCAATTCCTCATCCACTGAACAGTCCATCCATCAAATCTGTATCTATACAATTACATGGACTTTCCTCCATTCACTCCTTTGCTTTAATCTACTGTCTTCTGCTTGGCAGGTGAGGGATACAGGATCCTCTTAATCTTGATTTTTTTTTTCTGCTGTCTGTTCCTGTTTCTGTTTCATGGTTCCACCACTGTACCTCTTTCTCAGAATTCCTGATGCTCCTTAACCTTTCCACTTCCTCTCATAGCTCTGCCACTGGGATGAGAAAATTATTCATTTGATCACACTCTAACTACTGCCATAAGGTACTAGTGAAAGGCTCTGACATGCTCTGCAGCCTGAGACCTGGACAGCTGCATGTTTTCATGGGAGCTCTGTCTCGACTGCCACATCCATTCTGAGGAGTGCAGAGGACATGGCTTTCTGTTGGGTAGAGACCATAACTAAGCTCTTTCTGAGAGGGTGATGACCACCAGTTGAGCTCACCTTGTGAGCTGATAGGCTGACTACACTGTTTCTGCACAAACTGTCACACAAACTGCTGCATCAAGCCCTGTCTGACATGTCAAATCCTATTTGACTACTTTGGTCACTTGTGCTCCCCAGGCTGCTCTCTGTAGGTGTGGACATGGCTGCCATTGCTCTGGCAGTGCCCACGCCTCATTAACATATTGAGAGAGAGCTACTGTCATCTGGCTGATCTCTCCCCTGCTCTGGCATTTCCCTGCCTCAGGAAACCCATTGTGCACTGAGATCTGATGCTCTGCTGTGGGCCAGTCCAGCTATGGAGCAGCTTCCCTCAGCAACTGAACTTCTTTTCATTCTGCTTTTCATTCTGGCTACACTGCAGCACATGATATCTTGACCACGTTTGAGGATCTTGTGAAATATTTTTAAATCCATCATAGATTTTTTGGCTACCTTATTTTTTCTCCTCAAAGTGTAAACTAGTTTTTCCTATTGAGGTGATAATATTTTTGGCCTAATTACCATTCAGAACTTGATTTCCTTCTCTATGCAGACATTTTCTTTTTGATATTCAAGCCAACAAATTATGTTAATTTTTTCAGCAATTTTTCCCACTGAAATTCATTCTACTGTTCCATGTTATGAACAGCAGCAGGGTGATCCCTTAGCGAGCAGAGGACAGGAAACAATAGCTTTATTCGAGGGCAAATGGCAGGTCCTTTTGTTTGTTTGGTTGGTTTCACTGTGTTTGATTTGGTTTTGTGTTTGAAGGCAAACATAATTCTATAGTATTTAGTGAGAAAACTGTTGATTTATTGCAATAATCAGTTTTCAAAATACTTAATGTCCTTTGTTTAATATAAATAAAGTAGGATATTGATACTAAGTATGTTACTGATACTTATACTGCATCTCCATCAGAATTGGGCATATTCCATCTCTGAAAATACCAAATGAATTAACTGTGATCATGGCCATTATGATTAGCACCACATAATGTCAGTTTGTTTTATATGTCTATTTCATTTTAAGTTTCCCCTCATTATCAACACATTTGCTATCACTGTGTTAATAGTGATCATTACTAATTCATTCAGAGCTATTAATGTGGTGTTCATGGAAAGTTCCACCAAAATCTTGCTGTAATTCCTATGTATGAAAAAGTGTAAGCCCCATCCTTAAATAATAGTGACTGATGCTATTGATGACTTGGAGCTAAACAGTTTAGCTACACAGTGTCACTTATGTTGTAATCCGTTAAAATGTGCTATTCTTACAGACACCAAAAACTTCAGACTATAACCATGAAAAAATACGAGTGCTATTTTTCTACAGTCTCACAGAATTTTCATAGGCTGTACTTTAACATTCAGGGCAATTTTTTTATCCTTTAATTGTGCTAATCTAATTTTCTGATTTTATATGGTTTAAAGAGAGAACAGTATAATTTCAACTATACTGACAATGATAGTCTTCATGTTTCTTCATATTACACTTAAAAATAAATTGAAACTGGTAATAAATTTGCAAATATATGCAGTTGCAGCAATAGCCTTTTTTCCCCATTTCCCAATTTGTGTTATTGCTACTAAGGATTATATTATTCATTGAAAGCTGGAGTAGAACCCTTTGAGTCGGACTCCAACCGTATTTTATTTAGTAGGATCATATTGTGCAAATGGCTACACAGGCTACACTGTTAAGATCATCTGGCATTAAACAAAGACAAAATAGCCTCATAGAATGTGAAACCACATGTCAGAAAAAAATTAAGTCTTTGTAAGTAATTTAATTGCTAAGCTATACAACAATGCTGCTTTTTTTTTTTTTTTTTTTTAATGATTATTTATGGGCCAAACAGATCTTGAATTATTTTGCACAGATTCAATGTAACTTGGTTATGTGATGGATACACCTGACACCTTAACAAAACTAGCAGTAGTTTGGTACAGGCTCCAAAGAAGGCAAAGGTCTGAGCTGTAGCTGGGCCAAGAACTCCTCTAGTTACAAACTGTTTTTTGAAAACCCACAAAGAAGCAGGGTGACAGAGTGAGTATTGACACATATCAACCATGTGATTAACAAATGAAAAACATCTGGCTTTTCTAAGACTAATTTTTCAAAGAACAAAAAAGGTTGTAGGTACAAGTCTCGTGCATACCTTTCCGATCACACGTAACTTGACTACAAGACAACCATGAAGTGAGCCTTCTTTGAGCAAACCCTGATAAGCAGTGTGGCTGCATGGTGGTGATCTCCCCTGAGCTCGGACACTTCTCAAGATTGCTCCTTGAGGCAGAGAAATCTTTTTCTGATGGCAGATCTTTGGTAAGAAACCAGTATCACATATAACCTTGTAGTATGGTAACTTCGATTTGCACCTTGGTCTCTTTGATTTTGTCTTGATAGTTTTGAATCCCTGTTCAAATGGTTGTGCTGTACAGTAAGAGTAAACCTTGCCATTGAACTTTCATAAGTCACACTTTTACAACACCATATTAAAACCACCTTCGCTAATAGCTTTGATGGTGATTCTTTAAGTGATCTAAATCACCCATTCACAACATACTACCTAAAATAATTTAAAAATTAGTGTAAGATTCATGTTTGAATGTGTTCAGAGATGAAAGAAGCTTGAACGCGTGACTCACACATCTTGGGCAAGGCTCCTGTGTAGTCAGCTATGAATAAAAGTTCATAGATGCCACTTCCAGATGAGTAAAAACTAAAGCATCTCTTTATGATTATACTCTCCTTTTTAGCAAGCATGGCCAGTGAGTGAGCAAGTATGTGAAATAATCAAGTAGGGTAAAAGCTCTAATCTTGGTGGTTTTTGAATAAAGTCCAGTATCCAAATCCACCATGGGTTAATCTGTCTCCTTGTGACAGAAAACAGGTGGTTCTATGACAACTCAGTATTCCAAAATGCTCTCCAAACGCTTCATGGCAGTGTCACCTTATGTCAAATACACAAGCAATCAGCTGTGAGCCCATGTAACTGTATATGCTTTTTGTAAGAAGGGAGGGATAGGATACAGATGTCCTGTTTCCTGGATTAATCACTAGATGAGTTGCAGCCTTTGGAATCCCTTCAGACTATTTCCAGGTCCTTTCTCTGTCACATGAGGATCAGTTGCAGTAAGTATACCAGACTTTACTATCCCAACTAGCTTTCATTTGATAAAATCCATTATAATAGGAACTTACCATTTATTTGAAGAACAGCTATGGAATTATTAAATTTTACTTATGATTTTCACTTCATGTAATTTATTTTTTTTTCTCAATGCCATAATTGTCTCTGTTTGTAAATATATATGCTCCACAGCTTCCTTGAAGTGGAAATTGTCTTTCAGTTTCTTAGTCTTGAAATGTTATGACACTTCTTTTCTTTGAAGCATCTATGGGCATAAATATACTCTGGCAAAGTGAATCCAATTAGTGCATCAACATTCTTATTATATTTTTTCTTTCTTACATGCTTCTACAAAATATTGTGTATATATTTCATATATTTCAAATTTTACTGGAATTGCACTATTATACAGTATGGAATCATTCTGGTTGGAAGAGACCTTTAAGATCAAGTCCTACTGTTAACCCAGTACTTCCAGGTCACAACTAAACCATGTCCCGAATGTTACATCTACACATCTTTTAAACACCTCCAGGGATGATGACTCCATCACTTCCTTGGGCAGGCGGTTCCAGGCCTTGACAACCCTTTTCAGGAATAAATTTTTCCCAGTATACAACCTAAACCTCCCCTCTCACAACTTGAGGTCATTCCCTCTTGTCCGATCACTTATGATATTATCTGTGATACCAATCTGACCTTGCCCTGGAATTTGCTACAGCAGGGCTGCTTGAAGAGTAGATGGGCTATTACCTTGTATTAAATGTAGTCTATTGTCTTCCATGATGGAGTTCTTTGTTCTTAGACCTTGTCTTAAAATCATTGCAGTATTCTTTGACAGAAAATGTTTATTAATGATATGAGTCATTTCTGTGTTAGAACCACAGAAAGTGGATCTGGAAGCAAATATCTAATCATTTCTTATTTCTCACATATTAGTAAAAGCTCATTTTAAAGATATCCAGTTATGAAGATAGTGCAACCTTCCTATTTAATTAACTTCAGATTTTGATATCCTTACTTTTATAACCAATATCTAAGAGTCCTTTGTTTAAATATTCTCTGTCTTTCTATAGGAGACATGAAAATCATTCTTTCCTGTTTGTCATTTTTGAGCTAGGTTATCATGCTTTCTTCTCCTTTCTGTTCTATTAAAGTCAAAATGTTTTTTTCCAATTTACTTAATAGATGGTTTTTTGTTGGGTTTTTTTCATGTCAGCAGTGATTAATAGCAAAACCAGCTCTAATTTCAGTTCCAAACTTCTAGATGTGTGTCTTTTTCTGGAAGTAGATATTTTTTTCTTGATGAAACTTCAACATTTGCTCTAAGATCAATTTCTAGAAAGCATTATGTTCACCTCAAGACCTCTAAAATGCAGAAAGTGAAAATTTACTTTTTCCTTTAATGACACAAAATATTCTCCATAAAAGCAGAGAAACATATCTATGATATTGCCATAAATATTTCTGGCAATAAATGCATTCTATTCTTTACCTGAAGCTCCTGATAAACCTAAAAAATCAATTAAATGTTTTATCAATTTCTAGTATGTGACGCATTGTTAAAGCATCATAACACAAAAAACCAATTAATCACTTCTTGTGGTAAAATAGTCAATACCATATGGTTTTATTTCTATTGATTTTAGGAGATACATACCTGAATTTGATTTTTGAAAGCAGAGAAAGCTTAATGTAGTTGTGAACTCCAAGTTTTTTGTTCTATATCACTTTCCCTGTTCTTGTTATGTAAGTCATAGTTAACCAAAGTCTACAGAAAGTATTGCCTAAAATCTTGAAATATCAACTACACAGCTCAGTCTTTGGTCTTATTTTCAAATCACATCTTTCAAACTTTGCAAGGACCGCACCTTGTCACTGTTTAATTAAGAAATTTTTCATCAGGCTAACTACTGTTAGGAGATTTCACAATTATCATGTGCCTTACTGCCATCAAACCACAGACTGTCTGAACAGTTAACATGTAGAATATATATATATATATTCATCTTCAATACTGAACTGGATGTCTAACTTTTCACTTTTTACTGTGAGAATCATTCTGCCCCATTTTTGATTTTGCTTTCTATGTATTGTCTGGTCTAAACTACTAAAGCAAACATGCTACTTCTCATGATTGTTCCCTTTTTCTCTTGACTTTATGTACAGCTATTTCAGTACCTTTGTAAACAAGGATAGCTATTTTCCTGTCCATGGCAAAGTTCACCACTTCCAAGTTAACTGCTACTCTTACACTCTTGCACACAGCACAGTTTAATGAGTCACTGACAGCAAACAAGCCTGGAGCAAGGACTCAGCTTTGAAGACTGCCTTGTACAATACATTTTTATCTCAATAAAGCTACAGCTGCTAAACATGTACATTTAATACTTCAACTGGGTAAGACTGCATATATATTTGGGAATAAATATACATTGACTATATGTGCCGTGACTATGCATTTATTGATTATGCTAATGATAATATATATCTATATTAAATAGTGGTACAGTATCCATTATACCACAACATATCTTTGTATTTTTACTAAAGCAAGACCCAATAAAGATGCCCTTCAGTCATTTCTTTTTCTTTGTACACCAGCAAAATTATCTTAGGCATTAATAATTTCTAATCCTCAGGTGCATTCTGATAGCCTAGAAATAGCAAAAAGACAGGTTTCATTAGCTTTGAAAATTATCCATAATTGTATTTCATTGGTTGGATAAAAAAACCAAACAAAGGCAAGCATGGGATAACGGTGTCCTTTGGTAATGCAAAGCTCTGTAACTTTTTTTTTTTTTCTGCAAATATTCTAAACAATTTTTTAAAAATATGTTTTTTGTCAAAAATAATAAAGTCAGTGTTGCATGTGAACAGAATGGTTAAACGACTTAAATAAACAGAACATTTCAATTACACATGCTCATTTGTAGCAGGGATTAACTTAAAAAGCAATCTTTTCCTAGTCTTATTAATTGTGAATTAGGCCTTTAACGGAGATAAAAGAGTAGGATGTGTGCTATGAAATTGAAACAGCACAGTCAGAAACAAAAAAAGTTTATCAGCTTTTTTTCACATGAAGACACTAGTGGTGTCATTAATTCTTACTAACAATTAGTTGTTGGTATCATTTAAAGAAAACAATGATCCATATGAAGGTCATTGTACTATGGGAAACACTCTGTTAAAGTAAGCAGCTTAGACTTGCATCCTGGTTTCCTCTTTTTTGTTGTTGTTGTTGCTATTTGTTTGTTTTTAATTAAATGGGTTTTCAGAGAATAGAACAGGTCCTATTCTGTTCCCTTTGCCCATGTAAGGAAAATTAGCAAAGTTCTGATCAAGATTAACCTGCAGGGAATTATCCCTGTATAAAATAATTCCTTCAAGGTAATAAAGGCAAAACTACCTGTGTGCTTCAACAGTAAATCCTTTTCAATATTCTAGACCAGGAGGATATGCATAAGAAAAGCTAAAATTATTGCATTATAAAAATTGTGCATTATAAAAAAAAAAATTTAAAAAAAAATCAAAATATTTACGTGGTGAGTAGGAGATCAGTTTAAAATTCATGAGAATTCAATCTGATTTACAGACAAAAATTAACATAAAATGACCATAATATTTCAAGTTAGCATTTGTCAGGTATATTTTGACTTAGGTGTTGAATTTCAATCAATCTATACTTTTCAGATTTATTTTTTTTAATAACAACAGAAAAGTAGGTCAACAGAGTTTTTTGCCTACAGTAAGAAGTGTATTCTTTAACTACTTCGTAGTTACGTTTACTATTTCATGGTTGTTTATCAACATAAGGAGAAAATCCATGCTATTGCAAACACTCTACACTATTACACAAAGGCTAATCTTAACAATTCTAACAGTAAACCGTAATATTTCTTGTTTCTTGAAAGATGAGCTGATTCACTTACCTGGATATGAGATTACAACACATACGACACTACGGCTATTTTTGTAATTGTCTAACAGACAAAACCTTTCAGAAAAGAAGTGTTGAAAAGTTAAAGTCAAAAGGGTATATTGAAGTGGATTGTGATACTGATAAGTTGATCTCAAAAGATAGATTTATTTTTTTTTCTGATTTTTGAGGATCAAGGTAATACAAGGTCTTCAACTCTCTTAAAATCAGTGATTCATCCACTTTAGCTCTTGAAGTTTGGTATTCTATAAACATCTACATTGGGTTGAATTTGACTGGCTGCCAGGTGCTCACCATGCAGCTCTATCACTCCTTCTTCATCAACAGGACAATGGGAAAAAATGCAACAAAACGCTCATGAATTGTGACAAGGACAGGGAGATTACTTTATACCAACATAGACAAAACACTCTAGATGTGGGGAAATTATTTTGTCACCAATTAAACAGAGTAGAAGAAATAAGGATAGAACTGAAAACACCTTCCTCCCACCTCTCCCCTCTATCCAGGCTCAACTTCACTACAAACTCTTCTACTTCCTTTCTCTTCATAGCTCAGGGAGATGGAGAATGGAGTTTATGATCAGCTCATAATGTTTTGCCTCTGCTGTTCCTTCCTCCTTATTCCATTCCCCTGCTCCAGTGTGGAGTTGCTCCCATTAGGAACAGTCCTTCCTGAACTTCTCCACTGTGGGTCCTTCCCACAGGCAGCAGGTCTTCAGAAACCGTGCCATCAAGGGTCCTTTTCATTGGGTATAGTTCTTCAGGAATGGACTGCTCAGTGTGGTTCCCCTATGGAGGTCAAAGATTCTGCCAGCAAACCTGCTTCAGTGTAGGCTTCTCTCTTCGCAGGGTCGTAAAGTCCTTCCAGAGCCTGCTCCCTCATAGGTTTTCCATGTACTTCAGACTGGATATTTGCTCCACTGTGGACCTCTATGGGATGCAGGAGAACAACTTGTGTCACCTCGGTCTTCACTATAGGCTGCAAGTGAATCTCTGCTCTGGTGCCTGCAGCACCTCGTCCCTCTACTTCTTCACTGACTTTGATGTCTGCAGAGCTGTTTCACACGTTCTCATTCCTCTCTCCCAGCTGTTGTGCAGCAGTTTTCCCCCCTTCTTAATTATGTAATCACAGAGGCATTAACAACCATCAGTGATTGTCTCAGCCTTGGCCAGCAGCAGCAGATCTGTCTTGGAGTTGGCTGGGACTAGCTCTGTCTAACATGGGGACTGTTTCTGGTGTTCTCTTACAGAAGCCACCTCTGCAACCCCCTCTGTGACCAAAACTTTACCACAGAAACCCAATACAGTATCACATATGTCAATGTGCCTTGCTGGATTCTTAGGGAATGGCTTCCCATTAGTAATATTGAAATAATGCCTAGGCTGAAATTATAAAACCTGAGAAAGGAAGAGGTGATAGTACTGCCTAATGATGTGTTACACTGGACTGTGAGGTAATTCTCTCCACACTCCTCTTTTCTTCTGATTAGACAAATATTAGTGGTTAATTACCATCTTTAAAATTAATTTTTTACTTCGTTAAAAAAAATAAACATGGTAACATCGATTACAAATTACAATTTTATTTTTTTTTAATATGAAGCAGGCAGAACTTAGTCTTAAATAAGAAGTTAAATTAGATTATGGCATCTTCTTTTCTCTCTTCACTTTGTAGGCTATAACACTGATTTTCCTCTGTCTTTATGCTGTGGGATGATTTTCTTAATGCCACAGATGTTAATCATGCATCTCGTTTCTAATTCCAATGTAGACATTGTAAAGCACAACAAAATCATTAATGAAAGACTAGGTCAAGTATCTTCAATAAATTATCTTCAAAGAGCAGTTCACCGCATTTGTTCTTTAGTTTTCATTAGGTCTATGAAGTTTTAAGTACAATCTTCTGCAAGTGAAATTTGGCTTCACACACTTGTGAAGGTGTACAAGATCAGATATTCTACAAATGTTAAATCGTACTGCAGCTGAATTGACTGTTTTTTGAAGATGGATGGAAATCATAGCATTTATGCACTGACTACTCTTTTGCCTGGCTATAGAATATGACTGAAAATACTCAGTTTCTGTACTTTATCATTAGATAAGAACATAAAATGGAATCTTTTGAATTTTCCATGTTAAGAACTTAACAGCGGTATAAAGTAATGAATGTATTGCATTTATTTTTTCATGAACAGATTAATAATGTAATTCATCTGAAGAAATTTAAGCAGACTCTTGGAGTACAAGACATTTATTGTACAGTAATTCTCACTATGAACCAAACACATATTAAGAGCATACCCATACCATGACGGCCGCTCCCAAAGAGTGGTTGTCAATGGGTCGGTATCCAAATGGAGACCAGTGGCAAGTGGAGTCCCTCAAAGATCAGTACTGGGACCAGTCTTGTTTAACATCTTTGTCAGCAACATGGACAGTGGCATTGAGTGCACCCTCAGCAAG
>WUAM01000297.1:858158-868752 GCA_024336885.1 Actenoides hombroni
GAAAAGGAATAAGGGAGAGAGACTTAGCGATTAGAAAAGGAAACTAGAACAGCTTTAATGAAAAGGAAATTAATAATAATATCAATGGAATATATACAAATATATACAAAACAAGTATCAAAACCAGTCCCCCCTGATGGTACTTACATCACCATCAGCACTGGTGCTGTGGAGCAGGCACCGGGGGAGTCCCAGACTGGGCCCCACAGCAGATGGGAGCTGTGTTCAGGGCCTGGATTCTGGTACCGGGTTCAGGAACACACAGACCGGGATCAAAGGCAGAATGGACAGAGTCCTCCTTGGATGCTCCAAGGAAGGAACCAAAAGAAGACCTGAGCCAAGCCAAGCAAAGCAGACACTGTCTGTGAGAACAGGCTGCTACCTTCAGAAAGTGCAGTTAATTGGAAGAACTGAGCTTAAAAGTTACTGAACAGAATTAGTTCTGTTCTCACTCAAACCAGGACACCAGGTTTGATTGACTTTCACCTGCACTTTCTCTCCTTTGAAAATTTCCCCAGAAAGTTTCCCTAGAACCAGACTGTTGTGTTTTGTTCTGGAGGAACTTTACTGGCTCTTCCTATGAGAGAGTTTGGAAACAAGCTAATGATTGTGTGATGATAATCCTGGAACAGAGTTGAGTTAGATAACTAAGATATGTAAAAGTGAATATACAATAAGTTTTTGATTCTTCTGACCTTTTTAGAAGTCAAATTCATCCACTCCTCCTGGTTTAGTGTCATCTTCAGTCTTGTTGAGGGACATCATCCAGATCATTAATGAAGATTATTCAGGTATTTATATAAACATAAATCCTCCAAGACTTCTGTTCTCTAGGTTAAATAGTAATAACACCCTTAGCCTTCCTTTTGTCTTTGTAACTCCGAGTGGGGGCTTACCAATGCTTTGCAGAGTGCATTGTAGGCCAAATTAGAGTGCCAGTATCTTGAATCTGAAAGTACAGTGATAACAGTGAGCCAAGGCTTGTCTGTTGAAATTGTTACTAATGAAACAAAAATCCACCTGAATCTCAAACATTAATTCAAGTACTGCCTACAGTTTAAGTCAGTTACATTTGTTAAGTATATCTCATTTGAACTTTAAGTCATATAAGCACCACAATTTAGTTGTTCAGGCATTCCCAGATGTGTCATTTTCAAGATGAAAAGCACTTACCTTCCTTTGAGAGGCTGACCATGACTCCATTTTAGACACATAGGTTGTCCTGAGCACTGATAGCCTTGGATTCAGCAATATAGGAGTAGAAGCCAATTTTTCTTTAATAGAATGGTAATTTGAGCTGACTCCAGACCTTTCTTTGTCCTTCTGAGTTTACAAATATTCCATTTCTGGTTCCATGGAAACTCACTTTCAATTACAGATATAAAGGGTGTTGCAAATCGACCCTTTAAATCAAGAGTTCAGAATATTTTAAGGTGTGGATAGTAACATGAGTAAAACTCTTCTCAACAGAAAGAGGGAAGGATAGAAACCAACATTGGTTTTTTTTGTGCCAGAGATTTAATTTACATATAGAAAAACAAAAATGAAAAAATATATATTTATATTTTCCAGTACATGATCTAATTATGATTCCTTTAAATGGAATTGGAGTAAGACTATACAAAATGTTTTGTGGAACCACTGAGAGAAAGTTGACATATAACCTTTTATGTCACTTTTTCTGTCATATTATAGAATGACAAAGGGCTTTAAATATCATCCCAGAAAAACCTAATTATAGTGGATATTGCTATTCTTGTAAAATCACAGACATAAAAAAAAACATACCTGAAAATGAAATGGAGTTGTCTGAGTCAGTTAGAGTCTTTGGATATTACATAGCTTTTGGGCTGAAATTATGCACTATTTCAGTTATTCAATTTTCTGAAGTCCCTGACATTAATGGAAAATTATGTTATCTCTCTAGATATTTTATCTCTCCTTTGGAATATATAGGAGGACAAGTTTCTGTTAGAAAATTCTATAGGTCCCTAAGTAAATTGTAGAAGAAGTGTCATTTATTAATATTTTAAAATGTCTCATTTCCCTATAAAAATTACTTGGACTTATCTTCTAACTGGTTTACTTTTTGTTGTTTAGAATACATATGTAACTATTATAAGATAACCCAGAATATGAAAATCTGAAAATGCTGAATGATGCTATCCGCCAAGATGACAGAATCTACATTATCATTACAGTTATTACTTGTTATTTGTACTAAAGACAGGCAAACTTCTTTATTCAGATTTATCTCTTCTAACTGGCTGTGGTGGTTTAACTGCAGGCAGAAGGCAAGCTGCCACACAGCTGCTTGCTCATTCCCACTTAGCAAGAGAGTGGAGAAAAGAAGAGTGTCAAAAGCTGAAAGTTTATCATCTGAGATAAAGCAAATGTAATAAATGAAGCAAAGCTGTATGTGTAAGCAAAACAAAGAGAGGATTTCATTCAGTACTTCCCATTATCAGGTAGATGTTTAGCTGCTTTCTTGATGGCGGTGTCTAAGCACATGTAATTGTTACCTGGGAAAATAAATGTCATAACCACAAACATGTCTTATGTTCTGAAACATCCCTTTGGTCAGCCCAGGTCAGCTGTCCTGACTGCTTCCCCTCTTAACTGCTTGTGCATCTCCAGCTTGTTCACTGGGGAGGGGCACACAGAAAGAAAACTTCCATGCTGTGCAAGCACTGTTCAGCAGTAGCAAAAACACTGGTGTGTTATCAACACTGTCTTGGTCACAAATCCAGCTATATAGTTGTTCAGTCCAACATTTATATCTATACAGACATACTATTTTTGGTTAACTTTCTTTTCAGAGCAAACTTACGGTTGGTTAAGAAAATGAATAGTGGTGAAAATATGACAAATAGATTAAAAAAAAAAAAAAGTCAGATACATTCCAGGCATTGAATGAAATATTCTGATTTACAAGAGAACTTAATGAATTATGAAATTGAAGGATATGACTTTTTTTTAATGATTATTTTCTTCAGGAACACACCACTTGCTCTTTTATCCACAGATTTCCATGTCTTCAGGATGTTTGCTAGTGACATTCATGCCTTGATAGTCACAGGGACCCTATATGATACAGGAATCACAGCAAAAGCTACTGGTTGAGAAATAGCTTTCATAGTTTAGACAGTGCTGTTAGTGGTCAAGTTGTTAATCTGTTAAAGAATAGTCTTTATTGCAACACTAATCACCTTAAACAAAATGTGTATGTCCAATATTCAATCTGAAAGTATCAAAGAAATAGAAAATAAACAGTTATAAGTAGAAAATAAAAGCAGTTTATACATTAACAACTGTTTGTTTACAAAGCTGAAATGGGAAGTCTTAAAGAAACAAAGCTCATGAGAGACTAATAAGATAATTTTATGTATAGTAAAAATCTAGCATCAACTTGAAGGAGTGATATGAGTTGTGATGAAAGATATTCAGGACTTCGGAAACCCACCAAACATTTTTTCAACCCTAGACTCTAGTGTCTAATAATTAGAACATTATAAAATTGAAAGTAAAAAGTATTGAAATGCCAGGAATGACTCCTACAGCTAAGCATATGTTAGGACTTCATTTATAATTATTTTGCTTTTAATGTTTTGTTTCCTGCCATTAGCTAATTGTTAACTTTTCCACTGGTTAAATTACCATTTTTACTTTCTCATTAAGACTATCTGGCTTTGGACAACAAGATGCGTCTAGGTGAAAATAACATAGAAAAACTTGGGCTCCCAACTGTGATCAAAATCAAGTCCTGTTTTTGAGGAATGCATCTCAGGATGAATTTAGAAAATCCCAGGTCTAGAATCTTTTTCTAGCCAGGGTGAAAAAATGGTGACCATGCATTTCTTTTTTGTAAGAAACTTTTCTCATTTCCTTAATTTGTATCATACGTAAAGGGTAAACTGAAACAATTTATGGAGTAACATAATTTGATTAATGGATTATTGAGTAAATAAATTGATGAAATATTTTTTGAGTAAAGAGTTCAGGTTGATGAAACCTATTTTCTATTAAAAACTAACTATAATACCCCTAAAAGCAATGAGTCAAGCAAAGTGGTTTGTTTTTTTTCTTTTTTTTTTTTTCCATATGCCATCTAGAACTGAAAAAAAACATACAAAAAGATCACATAACTTTAAAAATTATACTAGACAGACAAATACATTGAATGGTCAGAGATGAGGATGCAGTACTCAAAATTATTTGCAACATTAGAACCTCGAAGTTTTCATGAAAACTCAAAATAACTTGCTTAGTTTTACACAGGAGGCAAGAATAGAAAAAAGAAACAGCCTGGTCTACTCACCCTTAGACCCTATTAACTGAGTTACCCTTCAGTATACCATCAATATGTACATGTAAATAAAAACCTATTATCACAGAATTGCCTATATTGGAAAAGACCTTTACAGTCATCGAGTCCAATCATTAACCTAACACCAACAAGTCCTTCACTAAACCATATCCCTAAGCACTACATCTACACAACTCTTCAATACCACCAGGGATGGGGACTCCACCACTGCCCTGGGTAAGCCTTTCCAATGCTTGCTATCTCATTCAGTAAATAAATTCTTCCTAATATCCAATCTAAACTTTCCCTCAAGCAACTTGAGGCCATTTCCTCTTGTCCTATATATTTGTTACTTGCTTACTTGGTTGAACAGACTGACCTGTGCCTCTCTACAACCTTCTTTCAGGTAGTTTTGTAGAGAGTTTTGTCTTCCCTGAGCCTCCTTTTCTCCAGGCTAAACAACCCCAGTTAGCTCAGCTGCTCCTCATAAGACATGTGATCTAGGCTCTTTACCAGATTCATTGCACTTATCTGGACAAGCTCTAGTATCGCAATGACTTTATTGTAGCGAGGTGCCCAAAACTGAGCACAGTACTTGGGATGAGGCATAACCAGTGCTGAGTACATGGATAAAATCACTTCCCTGGCCCTACTGGCCACACTGTTCCTGATACAGGCCAGGATGCCGTTGGCCTTCTTGGCCACCTGGGCACACTACTGGATCATGTTCAGCTAAATATCAATCAACACCCCAGACCCCTCTGTGCTGAGCAGTTTTCCAGCCACTCCTCCTCAAGCCTGTACTGCTGTCAGGGGTTGTTGTGGCCAAAGCGAAGAACCCAGAATTTGGCCGTATTGAAACTCATACATTAGTTTTAACCAATTGTTCTAGTCTGTCTAAATCCTTCTGCAGACCCTCCCTACCCTCAAGCAGATTGACACTTCCACCTATCTGTGACATCTTCAAACCTATTAAAGTTGCACTCATCCAGATCATTAATAAAGATGTTAAACAGGACTGGCCCCAGTACTGAGCCCTGGGGAACACCACTTGTGACAGGCCACCAGTTGGATTTAACACCATTTACCACCACTCTTTTGACCTGGATGTTTTTTACCCAGCAAAGTGTATGACCATCCAGGCCACAAACAACTAGTGTCTCCGGGAGAATGTAGCGGAAAACAGTGTCAAAGTTCTTTTTACTGAAGTCCAGATAGACAACATCCACAGCCTCTCCCTCATCTACTAAGTGGGTGACCGTGTTGTAGAAGGAGACCATGTTAGTCAAGTAGGACCTGCTTTTCATAAACCCAGGCTGAATGGGTCTGATTACCTGGTTGTCCTTCATGTACTGTGTGCTGACACTCAGCATGATTAGTTCCATCAGCTTCCCTGGCACTGAAGTCAAACTGACAAGCTTGTAGTTTCCTGGATCCCCCTTCTAACCCTTCTTGTAGACGACAGTCACATTAGCTAACTTCCAGTCTTCTGGGACCTCCCACATCAGCCACCACTGCTGAAAAATAATGGAAAGTGGCTTGGTGAGAACCTTTGCCAGCTATCTCAGAACTCTCAAATGGATCAATGTTAGTTGCACCATTAACAGGTATTTGGAATTTGGCTCACTAAGTTGGGTTATGGAAGCATATCTCTAGAAGTATTTTCATCAGCTTTACTACCATATGTCACTGATTTCTTTAGAGTCTACAACCATGTCACATAGCTTTTGGCTATGCTGGGTATGCTGGTTTATCCATCTTTGCTAAAGTTTTATCCATGGTTCTGGCGGCATTGCTCACAAAAGTAAAAATGCTCCTTCTAGAAATGCCCATCCTAGCTTACTGTACTACAAAAACCTCTTAAATAAACTCAACAGCAGCACTTCATAAGCGTAATAGTAATTAATTAATTATAGTTCATAGAGTACTTTTATTTTTCCAAAGTGATTGTTATTCTTATTCATTCCGAGTTAAGGACTCCTTAAGAAAAAGACAATTATTTCAGTTGAAATACAAGGTAAAATCTAAGTTGGAATTGCAATAATTTGTGAGTTTTGATTAGTAAATACCAATACAATTTGTACAGTATATAACATGTAGAAAAGTGACCAAACTGCAAATGCAACTCAGCATTCGGTTTCCACTAATATTTCTGTACTAGTATGCTAAGATTTTGAAAACACTATATTCATGTTTTCAACAATGAATTCAACAATACAAACCATTTATACAAGGGAATGAATAAACATATAATTATCTATCATTCAGACAACATAAAGGAGCTGAGCAATTAATGAACTGTTTTATCCTATTACTTAATCATACAGTGTAGTTTCAAAGGAAAGGGAATCCCATTGTCATCATAAAAGACCTTGTAGTATGTCTTAAGATAAAATGATATAAATTGGATTAATACCTTTAGGATTGAAACAATTATCTCACAATTTCTGCAGTGAGATTCTAGGATAACCTTTACGGTAGTGACAAGTACTGAACTTCAGTAAACTTATGAAAGGGATTGTTAACATGATACAGAAGAGAATTGGGACTCTTCATGAGTTCTCTGCTTATATGAGTGATGCTCCTGTACCAAACATATTTCCTGTATTACCTTTGAGAATTATCTAACCATCATGTGTCTCAGATTTTGTACAATAAAGAAAGAATAATTATCTCCTTTTGCAAAGGAGAAATGAACACTTGCTTGGTTTAAAGCTAGTATAAAGATGAGAAATAGACAAATCAATGTAGTATTAGAACTTCTCAGTGTTTCAATTATAATAAAAAATGCAAAAAGAAGAAAATTTGTTCTGGGAATAGGATAAGCTCCTGAATTCCCCCTTCAGAATATCTCATCTAGTAAACTGAGGAGAGAGGGACAGATTCATAGTTTAGATTCATTCTTCCAGACATGCCTAAACATTTCCAAGGGAAAAGAACTGATGTTTTAGGTTCAGTTTCTTTAACTAGGTTTTGGGTTTTTTAGGTATTTTGGGGGGGGCACATAAATAAATAAACAAACACAAATAAAGTACCTTATGTCTTTTTTCTTAATGTGCTCTAATCTTAATGTGAATCAAATCCCTGAACAGCTGCCATCCATTCCCATTATATTTTTTCAAAGAGTAGCAAAACAAGTATTCTTCTGTTGTTACCAATGGTCAGTTGATTAAGGTATTTTCCTAGAAATAGGACATATGAGTCAGTTCACATTAGGCTGAATATACTTTGATTAGAAATCTACACAAATGTGAATAGCTGCTACCACATCTGTAGTCTTTGCATTTCATTATTGTCCATGATACTCTAATTCATATTAAATCTTTCAGTGAAAGTTATCACCTCTGTAACAGTTCCTGAGCACATATTGCGAAGTAGTTAGTGAGAATCTAGATAATGTGACATTCTGCTTGTTGTGTATTCATTCTAGTAGTAGAAAAACCTTGATTACGTTTTGGTGAGGAAGACAGTAAATAATACTGTCCTAGATATGTTCATGTGTTGTGTCAAGCTGTAGTCACACTCAGGATGGTGGAATCCCTTCCTCTAATGTAAAACACAATCATTACGTTTGAAAGTGAGGAGTGCAACACTGATTCTTGAATACTAGATATTAAGGCATTATTTAAAACATTCTTGATAATATGATATGGCTTTACACTCAGTTGTGTTTGAAGGTAAGCAAATGACAGAACTTTAACTTGAAATATTAAGGAAATATTTTCTGTACAGCTTTTACTGCAATTCCAGACTTATGAATACGGGTCATTTGCTGAAAAATTTTTGGTTCTAATATGTGTCTTTCTTTTTCTCAGCTGAAGTGAAGCATATTTTTGGTGGTTTTGTCCATTTTTGGAAAAAAAAAAAAAAGATAACAGAAAAAGGAAAGTAAATTAACAGATTTCTAAGAAATCATATGGTTTTGATTTAATTCTTCTTCTGATTTCAACTGCTGCCACCAAGTGCTAAGCTGCATGATCATAAGGCTGACTAGCTGCTACATTTTTTGCCTGTCATGGTAGGCCTCTTCTTGCGTCAACTTCAGATGTCAGCAATGAGAGCCCTTGCTTTTTCTGGAACTATAAAGTTGGAAATGACCATCTGCTCAGCCTTCTGTTATCTGATTTCTTCCCTAGAAATAGCTTTCAAGAATATATTAAGAATTGCAAGGAAAGAGAAAATGTGTAAGATGTTGGCAACATAATTTTAACCCTTTCCTTTCACTTCAAGAAGCATATTTTTGTTAGAGACATTAAAACAATGAAAACAAATGTACATTTGTGTGGTTCACAGTAATTTACTTTATAGCATTGAGTTATTTAACACTGCAACTATTTACATTATAATTAGCTGTTTTCTACATATTTGTAAATTTTAGGATGATTTTTCCAATATTTAAGATTTTTTTTGTGTGTTCTGTTCATGTAAAAATATTGAAAAGTGTGCATTCAGCAGTAATTTGTGTCAGAAAAGATCTAGCACTAGAACACTCCTAAAATAGCAATAGAGTAAATATAGACGATGTAAGGTTTAATTTGGAACAAGGAATGATTACCTTTTTTTTCATGAAAATTACTGTGTATAAAGGATTTTCTCTTGTTTCCTAAGAAAAAAAAAAGGTCCACTATATGGTTGCTTAATACTGAGCTCTCATACAGAGATTTTTACCTACACATTGTGGGCTGTACTCCCAGTTAGCTAGTTCATCAATGACAATATGACACTGACATTATCTTCCATTGTAGGAACTGGGGTCCCAAATGTGGGTGATGCCAGATATGAAGTTAACTTTGAATGCCAGAGAATTCCTTCCTATTTTACTAAAATTGCAGTAACTATAAAGGCAAATTTATTTTAATGTTTAGTATTTATACAGATAGAAACCTAATAGATACTTTATTTAAAATGGTTCTCATCCAGCAAATAAAGTCAGTATGAACATTCTTATTGTCTTGAATGAATTGTGGATCGGGATTTCCCTTTATTAGCCCATGACTGCTTGAAAAGCAAGAAATATCATAGGTCTAAGAACTGCTGAATTGTTCAATATGGACTTACTGCAATGGTTTCTAATGCTGACAGTTTTTCACCCATTTTCTTTCTTATAAAAGCTATTCTTACTTGGAAAAGGAAAGAAAAAGTGTAATTACATTTTCCATAGAACAGATTTAATCTGAAATGCAGTGTCACAACTTAACCTTTCCTCTTGTAACATTATGTTCATTTAATAGAAGCTTCTAAAAAATCATACAACAGCTCAATGTTATTTGGGGCATCTATTGTTCTCCTTTGTTTTTCAAACTGGAACAAGAAAACAGGAAATTTTTCCCTAGTTTGTTTCATTAACAAGACAGATGTGACTGGTAGTGTGCCAGCACAATTTTATTCTCAGTTGATGACAGAGTATTAAAAGCTATAATCAAGAAAAAAGCACTCAGTATTCAGTGTTTGGCTTTTTTATATTATTTTAATACAAATTTACAAAGCAGACCCTGTAAACTTCATTTAAAAAAGTACACAATAGATGGTATTGTTGATGTTGTAATTTGATAAAAGCAATCACTACCTCCACTCCTGACTTAAGTAATAAACTAGCTCAGTAAATTGAAAAATGAAGATTTCTGAGTAATTTTAATTCTAGAATTAACATATTTCTGAAAAAACCCACCCACAGAAAGGCTACAATTATTTTCTATATCTGAATCTTTATGAAACTTGAGCAGTGAAGTTCAGAGGGCTTTAATTCAGAAAAGCAAAAATCTTCAGTTAAAAATTACACTATATTAATAATTAGATAAATAACATAGAATTGATATAAATTGATTCTTAATTTATTATTTTTTTTTAATTATTATTTTAAAAGCTGCTCAGAACACTACTCTCTTCCTTCTTCCTAATTCTCCAATCCCAGATTCAACAAAAATCATCCAAACAAAACTTTCCCAGAATACTTTGAAACTTACACACTTGGAATTTCCTGCAGGTGTTTCCCTACAGTACATTAAAGTAAAGGTGGGAATCAGATTCCTGACAAATTAAACTAAACACTAGGATACACAGGGTGAGGAATAACTTTTTAACATCCCTTGAGGTTTTTTTAATGCTTTATGAGAGGTCAAGTGTTGGAGACGGCGGGAGAAAAGTGGCACTCAATGTGAGCGACCAGGCAAATCTCATTTATTAGAGATCAGAAGGCTGCTTTTATGCAGTCATCAATCGGCACACTTGTGTTCCGTTACTCATTGGTTGTTTAAAGGATACACTTTCCTAATCCAATCCCCTTGCGAT
>WUAM01000297.1:870445-881175 GCA_024336885.1 Actenoides hombroni
TTGGGGAGGGAGGGGGGTTAACAGAGAGCATCTGTTATAGGTCTAAGGGGCTGCCCTGACCCTAAACCGTGACAATAGTATACGCAACTTGTTTCAGATACAGGTATTGCCCACTTCAAGTTACTTAAAGAATAGTCAAATAAAATGTATGATTGTGACACCAGGATTCATTTTCTAGGGTAAATATTAATTTTTGGCTTGTTCTTTATATCATAACATTTCAAAGAACTAGTTTTTGTCATTAACCACTTCAAATACCCATAAATATTAAGCATGTTTCCATGGTTATAGGTCTAGATTAGCAAACCTAATGGTATAGAAAAGCATATATCTACTCCTAAAATTCCTGAAAAAGCAGTAAGATCAAAACAGACCCATTGGTTGTTTTAGGAGGCATCAAGTACATCTAATGTTAGGCACACAGCAGTCTTAATTGTTATCAAAGCAGAGTGATTTCAGATAGCATACTTCTGGCTACCATGTTGGTTTGAGGGTTTTTTTCTGGTGACTGGTTAAATATCTAGAAATAAAATCAAATTATTCTTCCTTATTGTATAATTCTTATTTGATAAATATGTCAGTCTCGGATCCTCAGAATTTACAGTCTTCTGCCAATAAGTTAAATGCTAAGGAAAGATTTTAAAAACTACACAAATTGTGGAGAAAATTTTAGTATGAGAATAATTTGTCCCTTGTAGGAACTGACTACCTCTACATATTTAATACATTTTTAATTAAATAATAAGAGTGATTGTCTTCTGAAATAAAACAATGACTGTGATGGGATGTAACCATCATATTATCAGTTTTAATTATCTCACTGCCTCACATGTATCTTTTCTTGACAGTGGCCTATCATTCTTAAACTATGCATATCAATAGAAATGTTATGCTTTTGTGTAGTGTTCTGTTATTCTCAGCCGTAGCAGCTGTTTCTGTTTCCTCAGTGATATGTGTCTTTATATTCCAAAATGAATGAAATATTTATGAAGTTTCCTTCTGGTCACTAGGATACTTTAATAAATTCTGTTTATTTTTCAGTGAAATATATTATATAGGAGTCATGAACTGTATTAAAATCATGGGGGCACCAATAAGCAAATGATCTCTGCATTCTTGATAATGTAAGAATAATTTTCTGTGCTTATTTAATGCCCTACTCGGAAAAGAAAGCAATAATTGTGCATGCATTTCAGGTTACTCTTGATGTGCACTGTCCTCTAAAGAGTGCAGTTGTAATTTTCTGTGTATCCATTTAAATTATATCCAAACCAATATTTTCCTTAAAAAGTGTTTATTATTTCTCTTTATACTCAAAATCTAAACTAACTGTCCCCAAACACTGCAAAATTTATTGCATTAAGTTGTTCCTAGAATTTTCTTTTACTTAAATGAAATGTTCCATTTTATTTTTAGATTTCATAACAAAAATTTTACTTTAAAACATACTATTAAAAAAATTCTAGCATAATTCCCTTTAAAAATTAAAAGGGGAAATAGTTAATTGGAAAAATAATGGCAGTGCTTCATATTCCTGGTTTTTTGTTTTGTTTTGTTTTGTTTTTTTTTCTCTTTTAAACACATTGGTAAAGAATTTTCTGTTTCACTGGAATAATTTCAAGTTCCAAAGTAAATATTTTGAATCATGAAAACTCCCTTTATACAATTGTGGGCACATAAATTAAGCTAAACTACATCAAACTCTAGTAATTTGAAGACTGTCCTGTTTGGCCTTCTTCTTCAGAGACCTTCAGTTTTCTTTCTCTCTTTGGGGACATAATATTTGATTGAATGGGCCCATTAAAGGAATGTAATTATCAGTGATGATCAGAGAGTACCAAAAATCGACCATATTTAGATTTTTGTGAGAATGCAGTTCGCTATCTCCAGACTGTGTCATAGTGAGTGCAAGAAATGGTCTTATTTGTGGGTCTATAGCTGCAGAATACAATGTTACTCTGTTCAGCAATAGTGGGACTGTGTTGGCGGTTAGCCCAGGAGATAATAGCTAATTTACTCAGGGATCACTGAAAGTCCAGATGGGGAGTGTTAAGATTAGCAGCCAATGAAAAATGTAGAAATTCAGCTCTTTATAGTGCCGAAAAGAAACTCAATATAAACAGAGGAGTGAAGAAAGGAACTGTTCTAGGCAAAAGCTGTGTACTTCTCCAATCCTTACTCCCATTTTGCTGCTTCAGGTTAGTAAATGAAAAAAAAATCTAAATCCTACTTTCTTTACGACAAAACATCAAGTACACCTACATGATGTAATACTTTGAATGTCAAGTCTCAGATCAGGAAATTTCAAAGAAAAGTGGGCATAGAAACCTATGAGATATTGGACAGCAAAAATGACATCAACAGTATGTTTTTTATACCCTGAATTCAAATATATGCTAATAGGCAAGCTTTGTAATGCAGGATTTTACAATGTCAAATGAGCAAAAGTTTGGTTCTAAAGATTACAACATTTTCTTGATGGTTACTAAAATGTTTTTTTCTTAATAGATAATCCTTTAGGCTTCTTTAATTTAACAGTGTTACAAAGATGACTTAATTCTTCTGTTTCCACTACTGATGTTATGTCAGAGGTGTAGTGATACCTCATGCAGAAATGTCAGAAAGAATTGCATAACCAATACCACTCCAGGTGAGCATTCACCTGTAGCTAAGAATTTTAGGTTTTTATTTTGTGTGAAGGCTTAAGTCATTCTTTGACTTGCTTTAAGGTTTTGTAGGAGGTCAGACTTAGGGGAAAATTAAAAAAAATAGCTGTGAAGTTAGAGTTTTCCTGTGCTTGTAGGCAGACTGAGAAAAAAAAATATTAGTATATACAGGCTTTTAATTACTTCTAAGAAGATATGTGCCAGTATGATACACACTGTGAGAAAAGTCACATGAAGATTGTTACACTTACAAAATCCAATCACTATTACGTATTAAAACCAAGTATCTTCTTATGGCTACAACTTGCAGAGCTCATTCTCTGAGTGTCAGGGATTTTTATGAGTCTGGGGACAGTTTTGGATATTCATTATCCAATCATCTAGTGAATGTTTCCATTTCCTTTGACATCAATTGGCCAACCATAGCTTATGAATCCAGCAGTTCAGATGAATTCTGCAGTAATCATCACTTTGAGAAACATTCTTCCTGAAATCTTTTTTTGAGCTCCCCTACTCTGGGTACTTTCGGTGGGACACCAGCAAAATCTCACAAGGCTGACAAACTGACTGGAAATTTAGGAAGACATGTATTATCCTTCATCAGATTTAACAACGTGTACCTAGCCTTTCAACCAAAAAACCCATCATCTGCTTGGCCTTTTAAAATCTAAAACATCTTAAGTCATCAACAGGTTTAGTAAAGTTTGCTTAGAATTTTTCAATTATGTTATGTCTCTCAAATTCAAAAGGAAAATATTTCAGTGCTGAGCAGTAAGACAATACATGTCTCACAGAGTTGTAGTTTGAGTCTGAATATTCTTCTGCCTTCTGGAGTATGAGATTGTTCTGTCTCTTCAAATTACTGATATACTGAGATTTCTTTCTTACAAAATGATAAAAGGCTGAGATATTTCCATATTTTTCCACAAAAAAAATTGTATTGATAGCTAGATAATTAATTATTTGTATACTGTTTTTCACAGTTCACCTCACCATATCCAAATATCTATGGATTCATGAGATAAGCAGAATTGTCATGTAACAGTGTATTTCCCTCAACATCCATAATAATAACAACAGCAATGCTTTCGGTATGTATACTGATACAAATAAAGCACGAGGTGCCAACTGTCTCATAGGTAAGGTATACTCAGAGATTAAAATGAGAAAGTATGAAAAACTGCATTTAAAAATGCCATAAAAATTAAATGCAATCACAGATTTAGGTAGGGTAAATTAGGTAAATTTAGGTAATTTACATTTAGGTAAATATTCTAGTTAACAACATTAATTAAACCCCCCCCCACATTTTGTAAATAAAAACATTAGGGCAGATGTAAGCAAAACTACTCTGTGGCATCCAATTTTTATTTCAGTTTTCACCATGGAAAGTTCATCTTGTAAAAGGCTTGTCATGTGTAAGTATTAGAATACAAAACAGGATGCTGTTAAACTCTGTAGAAAAATGACCATTTTTTCTGATGTAAGATGGTATCAGTTTTGTTTCATTTGGCCTGTGGGTTGAATGGATAGGTCAGGTTGAAACTATAGAATTGATCCTGCATTTCTCCTTATTGTTAAAGATGTGATATCATATTTATGTGGGACTAGAGACAGCATTTAAACACAAGTACCCCTTGGAAGAGCTGGGACAGCAGAGCACATATTTTGACAGAAGGCAAAAGACATTATTTCTATAATATAAGCAATTACAGGACATAGGACACTTGGCATCCCAGCTCGCTGTGTCTTTCTCTTCTTCATTTCCCACTTATCAAATAGGCAGTGAGAGAAGTAAGGTCAGTATACCCTCAGGGTGAATAATAATTCTCTGCTCAGTTGCTCAAAAGTTCTCTGTTTTCACTGGTCTTTCCACTATTTCTGCTTTATACTTCAAATTTTCTCATGACTCCTGGTGTCTCTTTTACCTGACTATCTTCTTTTATGTGTGCTTATTTTTATTTTTTTTTTCCTGAATAAGGAAAAGTGCCAAATCTTAACCTTAGTATTTTTTTCCTCTCAGAATGTAACTCAGTGAAGTCTGAGACAGAACTATGAGCTTCAGTTTTGGAGAACTGCCTTTCTTCACCTTTTTTCTCTTCTTTTCTACTCCTATTCTTATTCCTTTATTTCTGTTATCTTACCAATTTCTCTGCCATTTATTGTAATATTTATATGTAACACTATATGCTTAAAATGTTTTGTATGATCCATGGCTGTGCTGTGTTCTGCTTGTTCACAGTGTGTCTTTGGCCTCTCCCTTTTGTTGGCTGTAGCCTTTAAGAGCAAAATGCAACCATGAATTTTAATGAAGTATAGGATAGACACCATAATACAATAGTGTGACTTGGGTTCAGTCCATTCTTCTTCACATGAGTGCTTCAGAAGCCAGTGGAACTCCAGCTGGACAGCAGCAGCAATCACAGTATATTAAATGATTAAACCACAAATCATGATCTGTTAAGACTTTTACCTTTTTACACAGTCTCATAAGTGTTGACTGATGAGGACACTGTTGCATAGCCACCTAAGATGAAAAGATCTGTTCCTAAGAGTGGTTGGACATCTTGTGTTTTAAGGGCACAAATATTATTTCTTTTGTTACAGTAAGGAGAAACTTCAGTCAAAACTTCACATAACAACACTAAGGTTGTAACTGATTATAAAATCTTACTTTTTTATAGCATTAAACCAAAAAGAATGTTTTCTAATAAAAAATGCACTTTAAAACTCCTCTTTTTTGACATGTTGGACAAGGCCTGTTACCACATCTTAAAGAAAAAAAAAAAAAAGATTTACGTTTAATATTTTAACAGTTAAAATGTGATTATTAGTCTAAACTTCTCTGTTACACATTTACAACCTTAAAATGATGAAAGAGCATAAAAGGAATAAAAACTGGAGAAAATTACTATGGAGGTGATCTTCTATGAATTATTGGAAATGCTGAGTGAGTACAGAAGGTAGAATACATCTTTGTTGCACGTTATCAAGTTGATGCTTTTGTCACAGCCTAGAATTATTTTATGAAGTCTATTCCATGGCTCTCAGGAGAGTACCTTCCAGTCTCAGTAACTTATATATATATCGGAGGACTTCAGTTCTTAATAAGATTAGGTGCTTGCATTGTGTTCCTAGCTACTGAAGAGATTCAGGTCAGCTTCAGAGATGTGTGTGAAACATAAAAAGAGAAGGGCGATTCTTTTGAGCTTAGGCACAGACCAGCAACATGACTTTCAGAAGAGCACTGAAGAGGAAGGTTCCTACAAAAATCCACTGTGTTGGTATTTCAGAACCTTTTCTAAGACTATGGTTTGGTAGATGAAAAACCTGAGACAGAGAGAAAAACCTGGAAATCACTGAGAAAAATGTGAGTACTCAGTCCTCTGACACTTCTTCAAACCTGAACGTCATTGCTGAAAGCTGTATCATTTTCCCAAGCCACCAGTTGTGTGTGATCAAATACTATGGTCTGATCCCAATGTAAACAGACTTCTGTTCAAAAATAAACTGATTCTCAAATTAGAATTATATATTCAGGTAGTTAGAATTATGCTTGAAATTCAGTTTTGTAAATATGAAATGGAATTAGAAAAGAGACAGAAATTTGTCAGGCATAAATTTTACCTACCAAAAGGGTTATGTATTAAGCATTCACCTTTACTCTGCAAGGAGTCTTTTAAAAAAGAAGACTTTTTAATCTTTTTGTGGTTTTTTTCCATTGTATTTCTTTTTTTTTTTTTCTCTTTTATGAGGAAGTTAATGATGTTAGGGACCAAAATTAAATTAAAATGTATTTATTATCATGAAAAGTATATCTTTATTTTGGTTTTGTTTTCCTTGCTTTATTGTTTTCAATTTGTAATATACAGAATTTCTAACATTAGCTCTTTCCTTGCATTAAAGTGCTGGTATATCTTACTCCTAGTGTTACTTCCTACCGTACAATAAAATAATAAGCTTTCACTCTGTGTGTATTTTGAATCATAACAGTTGCTTGTGCTCTAGCAAAAAGTGATAACTTTCAGCAATATATATATTTTATATTTTTATACATTTTTGGTTTAGTTATGTGAGCAGAGAATATCAATTAAAATACGGGAATAAGAAAAAAGTTGGAATTACCTAAAATGTAATGAACAACATTGGCTTGATTCCAGTTATAAGCATAGGTAACTTCATGAATATTCTGAGACTGGATTTATTACTTTTTTTTTGAGACTTTCAACTGCATATTTAACTTCTGTTTGAAAGAAACAGTGAGTATTAAGTTGAAGGCCTTCTGCATTTTTCTTCACAGGCAGAAGGAACCAAAATGCAGGGTATGTGAATAATTAGGAATAGAAGAGGCATCTTTATAACAGTGTTTCTTTTTACATCAGCCCCACAGAAAATCTTTCACATTGATCTCTTATATTCTTGTCCTGAAGCAGGAAAGACCATGCTTAAAAATCATCCTGACAATGTGGAAGTGTTTCAGAACAAATAAACATAGTAAAAAAACCCCAAACCAAACCAAATCAAACAACAAAAAAAAAAGGTTTCCGAACAAATAAACTTAGTAAAAGCACAATAGGAAGGAATAATCATAATGTAGCATTTAGCCTGACTAAATGACAAGTACAATATTTTGTAAGGAATTAAGGTAAATTGGAAGCAATACAGGGACAGAAATCTTTGTTCAATAGTAAGGAAGGGTTGAGTTAAGTGCTTAGCTGCTGCATTACTCTACCCACATTTCCTCTTATACTCTTGACAAAGTATCCTTCTGATGGAACTTTATAAATTAAACTAGATGGAGTTCCCATTTCCCTTTATGATAGTTTCCTTGTGTAGAAACCCTAGATATTATCAGACTTGTTCTTAGAAAAGATATTAGCTTTTCAACTCAAATTATACATGTCAGAACTCACAAATAATTAGAGCACAAGATAAATGGAAATGTGGGTAGGACTTATCTGATCAAATATAGAAGCCTCTTTACTATTATTTTGAATAATTAGGCAATACTATGACACAAGTCATCTCATCCTAAGTTAGATTCCTCAAATAAAGCAAAAGAAAGCCACTGTCCAAGTGGCTTTCTATCCAAGTCCACTGCCCTTCATGATATTGAGAATCTAGATAACTTAGGTATATAACGTACAAGTGTTAAGTTATATGACATATATGCATGTTCTGATGCAGCAAAGTGTTTTAAAATCAGAAAACAGACTTTGAAGTAATACATCATCAACACTTTCTCTTGCAACACCATCTTGCCACAGAATGGATATTATTTAACAAAACCTAAAATTACAGAAGTTAATACTGTGTTGATTACTCTAAATGAACGCTTGCAAGTGACTCAGAATTTAGATGTCGTATGTAGTCAATAATACATGCTGGAAATATTTTTTTCTGACTAATTTATCTGTTTTAATTTTCTCATGGCTATCTTCCTACTCCAAAGCTTAAAGCAGAGTATCTTACAAGAGATATTCCTTGTTTCATTATATTAATCTTAAATAGTTTCTATATGTTTGCAGAATCACAGAATTATTTAGGTTGGAAAAGACCCTTGGGATCATCGTGTCCAACCATTAGCCCTACTCTACAATTTCACCCCTAGACCATATCCCCCAATACCACATCTAAGCTATGCTTAAACACATCCAGGGATGGTGACTCAGCCACCTCCCCGGGCAGCCTATTCCAATATCTTACCACTCTTTCTGTGAAGAATTTTTTTCTAGTGTCTAGTCTACCTACCTTGTTTCAGCTTTAGGCCATTCCCTCTGGTTCAAATGAGGATGATCTGGCTTGGTCCCCTAAATGGAAATATTTGGACCTCAGTGAGAATGCAAGTAAAAACTGAATAAGAATATCAGTATAAATGTGATATTTCATTCAATAAGGAGAATGTACAAAATAACCAGTTACTTTTTCGTAAGAGGAATTAGAGTCGTACAGAATCAAATTTGGATACAGTTAAGGTATCATTGTCTTATATTTTGTTTCCATGGAAAATGACTCTCATTATCTCCGGGCCAAAGTTCGTTCAGTGAAAACATGAACGTGGCCAAACAAAACCTGTAAAATACATAAATAAATGTATTTTTTATTTAAATTTAATCAGTTTAATTTTTTGTTTGTTTGTTATCTTTCTTAATCATAACACTATTAGATGATCATATTTATTTCTCCCATTTTGATCACGGTGTTTTATGTCAGTTTATAATATTAGGTCTTACCTTATTTCAGTCAAATACAGAAATACACACACACAAAGAAACAAAACCAGAAATACACACACACAAAGAAACAAAACCAAACTGTTCCCTATCCAATGTCTTATGAGTTTTTAAACAGCAGCCACATATGGACTCATGTTGTGAATTTCTCCATACATTGCATCTATACTGGCACTCTGAGCAAAAGTCATCATCAGTGACAAATTGTTTCCCCAATAGTATTCTGCAGATTGCTTACCATGGTAATTTTATAAAAAAATAAACCTTACACTGGTGGTAGCTAAATAAAAACCTGTGTATTTTATAAATATGTGTCATCCACAGTAAAAGCCTGGAGTGATACAGATAATAATTACTAGTCTAGTCTAAAGTGGAATAGACTATTTACAATATGCAATGCAAGAGAAAGCTCTTCTAAAATACTTTTTCAGTCTTACTGATGAGAAGGACTAAGTTTCATGAGATCTCAAAGGAAACTTCAGGTTTGTCCCTTGCACAGTGTAAGATTCAGCTAAAAATTGCCTCAAAATTTGCAGGCTACAGTGTTCACACATTCTATGCTGGGGCAAGCCTTTATTAATTAGCAAATATTTTCTCAAACAATTATTAGGAAATAGTAGGTGTTGACTATTTTATGATATTTTTATTCATAGAAGAATACACTAGAAGATGCAGTAAGTCTCCGAAACTTTATATCCTATAACATCTGCATAGGAACATATAGTAGGAAAAAAACAAAGTGTATCATCTAATTCTGATCTAGTAGAATAGATTCCTTATTCATAAATATCTGTCCTATAGACTGAAGTTTGCATGCAGCTATCTCATTTCTCTGTAACTGGATTGTAAAATAATTATGTGGTTTCCCACCATGTATTTACATTTACCTGCTGGACATGATGCAGTGAATTGGAGGTATTGGTTCCTCAGACAGACCACATCAGTCACCTGGAATTACACTGAGTTTCCAATAATGGAAGACAGGACAAAGAACAAGGAAGGGAGAAGGGAGCCTTCATATTGATAAAAACACTTGTTTTTATGAAAGGTTCATGTTAGGGTCACAGCTTGAAACTGCCATGCCAAGAACTCTCAGTTACTTTGGTATCAAGAAGATTCAGTGCTATGCTTACAAAATAAAGAGACTATAAACAAGCTACATCAAGAAAGAAAGGTAGACAAGTGGAATGGGGATAAAAGGCTTCCATCTTAAAACATCCATCTGAAAACATTCTCAAATTGAGTGACCACAGGACTTACCCTAAGCAGTTCACAAATATGTAGGGCAGGGGATGATTAACTTCTCAATGGGAGTATCTATTATTATATTATTACCCAAACTTTCTCTCCTGCTTTAAGCAGAAGGAGTGTGCATCTGCCTCCTTCAACCTCCAGCTAATGAGAAGGATGGCATGGACAGCTTTTATGTTTGTTATGTTTTAATTTGCTTCAATACAACAAGAGTTCAGGTGACCTTTGATTAACTTAGCAACCTGGTATTTTTCTTACAATATTTTAATCTGTGTTATTGTTCATTTGTGACTATAAATATCTTTAAAAAATGCTTCTTGAATGTCAGCACGGCTATTCAGTACCAATTTCAAACATTGCAAATCTGACTAAAAATTCACATTGTTGTGTTTAATACATGAAGCTACTAATAAATCCATTGATAAAAACCCAGTTCTTTACAGACTTTCATTATCAGGCTTCCCTTGTGTGTTGGTGAGTGAATTATATTTTGTTTATTTTGAACTGTTAATATTCCTTCTTTTTTTTTTTTTATCGGGGTCCAAATAATGTTTGAATGAAGATTCAGTCTCATCTGAAT
>WUAM01000297.1:899892-962044 GCA_024336885.1 Actenoides hombroni
CTTCTTTGGGAGCACCTTTCTATTTGATCAAAAAGGAAGAGCCTCCAAACAGAAGTGCAATCTTTCACTGAACAATCTAACTTAGTCCTGTTCTAATGCAGAGTCACCTATTACCTGGAAATGCAGGTTGCCATCATTTGGGTGGTGCAGACTCAAAGACACCAGCTGCTCTCATGGCTTCAAAGTCCTTCATGGGATCATAGTTTTTATAGAATTCTGCATAAGCTCGTTTTCTGGGCTCAGCGATTCCAAACTGGAAAGTAACACACAGAAAATTAAAGCTTGCAAGCTTTACAGATTTTTTTTGTCTATATCAATGGACATCAGTCTAAAAAAAAGACTTTAACTCAAATTAGTAAAATACCACTTTGTTCCCGTTCAATTCTACAGTTCAGACTACCTGACCATTGGTCAGGAATATAAATGAAGTGAAACCTCAAAAAATAAATCCTCTAACAAGATAGTACATTGCACTTTTAAGATCCAGAAACAGTCCACCTATATTGACACTCGAGTCCAATGCCCTCCCTGCTTATAGTTTTATAAGTAGAACATGGCTTTATGGCAAGTTTTGTGCCTGTGAGCAGCTGCAACACTGTAACTCCAGAAAAAATGGCATCTGCAAAGAATGTATTACATTTGAGCTACACTGTAGGTCAACTACAGAAGCCTGGTAAAATTTTTCAGGACTACCAAGCCACTCTTACACATCACTAACCTAAAAAGGCACAATCTTGACTTCCTGGATATTCACTCACCTGAAGTGCTAAAAAAGCCTTAAAAAATGTGAAGGAATCTCCAAGGTGGGTTTGTCCAACAGTATCTGACAGCTAACATAGTAAATGACTACTTGTTCTAAATATGGTCTGCTGCCTTACTAGTGTATTAATATTGGGTGCCAAATAAGGTCGAAAACCACAGACTATTAAAGCAAAACACATAGTCTGACTACAAACAAGCTTGCTTACCTCTTAATAGATGGGTTAAGATGTTGAGCTTTAACTGTGCAAGCTTATTGTTTCTGATAACCTTTATTATCTCTGAAAAGCTTAAGTCAGCTGTTGTATTTTTGTGATGAACAACCTGACATTAACTCAGTTTCTAGTCACTTTTATCAATAGCTTCCTGAGTACCCAAATGCTGCAAATGGTACATGAATTAGTTCAATGGGCAAACCAAGAGCCAGTTCTTCCCCAGGAATTCAAACTCTTTTGCTTGCTTTGTATATGAGGTCTGGGAATTATTTACTCGGCACTCAAAAACAACTACCGCTCTTATCTTTGTCAGAAGCATCTTAAGGACCACGAAAAATAAGCCTCAATATTTAAGTGGGTGTTTTTCAGAAATGCAATGTTCCATTTCCACATGATACTTCAAAAGACAGGATAAAAGGACAGTCTTCCTCACACTAATATCTTCAGTGTTTTCCAAATTGCTTTTGAGCGATTTCTTTGAAATCAGTCTAAAGATAAAATAAGTTTGACAACTCTCTTGAGTCTTGGTTACTGTGACAGAGATGCAGGCTATCCAGAGTTACTGTGCATTAACCTTGCAAAAGATAAGAGCAGTCTAGGACAAGGAAACTCAAGGTTAAGTTGTCATGAATTCTGTGATCTTGATCACACAGCTTAAAGCATCATATCATTTCTTCAAATGAAGATTACGAAGATTTATTTATGTTCTGGAAACATGCTTACAAAAATACATTACTAAAGCTTTCTGATGAACAGCTCAACTAAATCTCAACAAAAAAAATATTATGAATTCTTAAAAAACACTCTAATGAGTCCAGTTTATATTTGAACAACTACAAAGCTCACCTTGTATAAAGCCGCACATCCCAAGGATACAAAAAATGCCCCAAATAGGTGAAACTTCATTCGCCTGGCCAAAAGGCGCCGCATTTGTGGCTTAGGCAACAGTGCAGATGACATGGTGACTGTATTTCCTAACAAAAAAAGAGAGAATTGTGGGACAAGAAGGTCTACTTAAATAATTTTCTATAACTCTAGAAAGATCTAGAAAGATTGACCTTTTTGTATTGTGCAATAATCATCATAACATGTGCAACAGCACTTCTCTCTGATTTTTCAGTAAGGATGTTTAAAGTACAACACTGAAGGGTGGTTGCAGCATGACTCTTATGTAATATTTTATACACCTTAAATCCAGTACTCATGGAAACAAGACTGGCCTTCGTTGTTCATGACACATCTTTCCCCTCATGCAGGGTCTACCATTTCAGGCCTGCTCTTCTGGTGTTCATATCAGAAGACTTTCAGAACACTGATCACATTTTATTCATTTCCAAGGAAAAGCACATGTCTCTTGAACTAGTTTGTCGTTTGTGGATATCTATTTTTAGATATATGCATAAATAAATATATAGTACAGAGAGGAAGACACTGTATTTGACTAACCAATATACCAGACTGAGCAATTGTAAACTCAGATGGATTATTGTTAATTTTCCCAGGCCTGGCCAAACTTTGAATGTGACCAGTTATGTGTAGACTGACAAACCAGAGAACATCAAGATTAATTTTTTATGGCTACAGAGTCATTTGCACTCCATAACCTTTGGCATGATACGCTGCTAGTAATGGGGGACACACATTGTTATCATGCCACCACGGTAAACACAAAAGGACCTTTTGCATCTGTCGTGCTGCAGAAGGCAGGAGTGGCATATGGAGCACCAAACCTCCCTGAGATACCATGAGGATCACACTACTTTTCAATAATAGAGGAAAAAAAAATATTTCCCCAACTTTTTCCCTTACTAGAAAGTGTTATTTTGGACTTCAAGGAGCAAAGGAGGGCATAGCCTTTATGGGGGCATGCACAGTGCCAGGGTTCCAGCACCTGGCCTGAGAAGAACCCTCACCAACTGCCATGAAGCTGCAGAGGCCAGGCTTTGCCCCGGGTGCTTTCCCTAGTACAGAGCACTGCCGTGCACAGAACGCTCACAGCTTCTCCTGAAGGCCCAAGTTGCTTCCACACAACCAAGCAAGCTACAGTGCAATGAGTGGATCCAGCAGTTTCCTAGGGAGATTTTCTAACTTTTTCCATCATAACTTTCTCTAAAGATGTTTGTTTTCCTCTGCTCTGGCACTCAGATCTATCCTAGCACTAACAGGAGAGACAGACTCTCTCCAGCACTGCTGAGTATGCAAGCCCACCTGTCCGCAGAGGGTTTGTGGGCAGATGGGAGCTGCATCCACCTGTGCCCGCAGCCTTCCCAAAGTGCCCCCGCAGCGAGCAGCCTGGCAGGAGACTCCTGGCTTCCCCAGGCAGGAAGGTTAAGTTTACAAGAGGGGAAAAAACATTTGCAAACACTTGCCCAGTGAAGAGAGAGACTGGGTAGGGCCTTGCAAAGCAATCATGCTAAGCTGTTTAGGAGGGACATAAATAGATTGAAGTTTTTTTCTTTTTTTCTTTTTGTTTTTTTGTTTGTTTTTTTTTTCTTTTTTTTTTTTTTGTTGCAAATGTCCTGTCACACACACATCCCTGGGAAAAAGAACAATCCTTCCACAAAAAGAATGACCACAGCTCTAGAGCCAAACCCCTATTCAATCAAACAAGCAGAGAAGACATTTGCACATTTCCCTATTTACCCTGACTCTTTCTATTAAGTTGAAGATGATAATTTTTATGCACATTTATGACCATATTTCCAACACACGTGGCACCCTATAAAACCTACCACTGCTGCACCCCACCCAGGGCAGCTCTCCAGCCTCTCGTGGATTCTGCCATTGCTGTAACGAGGCACGGCACTATCGCTGCAGGTCAGGCTATGCCAATGTTTCCATTCAAACTCTTGTTTGGATGGATGTCCCAGGACCTGGCTTTGAATTTAGTTGAGCTTTGTTTCACACAGTTACAAATATGCTTTGCTCTACATGATTTAAGAGGAAAAAAAAAAACCCAACAACAACAACAAAAAAAAGACAAAACCATATTGCCTTATTTTGACTAAATGAAAAGGAAAGAGTGGAGAGGCAGAATCCCTGCCTTTTGTTTGAACGCATTTTTGTCTTCAATTATCTGCGAGGGTCCCACTGCAGTGGGACAGGTGGTTACAAGATGCTAACTTTTTTCTGGCAACGTCCCCCATGCATGTACAGTTTCTCACTGTTAAAGGGGATGGCACAGTTTATTCCAGGGCCACCTCCCCTTTTTGCAACAGCAATTTATAACCACAAAACTTGCACCTGTAATTTAAAACCCACATTTGAACCGTGGGCAAAAGTCAAGTGTCATCTGTCTGTCATTGCCTTTGTGTGCAGCCAGGTCACAGAATAGGCAGTCACATCCTCGTCCTTTTCTCAACAGAAGGAGAAAAAACATTGCAGGTTCAACTGGCAAGGTTCACCCTGCCCCATACAAAGGAAATCAAGTTCTCAGTTATTTTCAGTGACAGTGAAGTTTCTTAGTCCTCCGGTTACAAGGGAAACATTCCAAGCAGGGATGTAAGGCCAGACTTCTGGCTCGAGCTGCTGGAATACCCCAGCAATAGTGAGGAGAGATTTAAGATGCTGCCTTTAATCAAAAGGGAGTGTTTAGGCTGCAGTTTAATGATGACAATGTGAATGTCAACATTGTTAACAGTTTCACTGCTGATCTGATTAGCAGGAAAACCCAACTAGTCCAGGGTTGTGGGTAATTTGAGTACTTTCCCACCCCTCCACACCCACTCCATCACTTGATTCCAACTTAAAAGAACTGTTAACTTTTATACAAGCCAGATATTTCACAGGCTCAGTCTTTCCTCTGGAATGGCAGCAGCTGTTAGGTATTTATTTTCAAATAAAAATAATATTTAAAAAAAAAAAAAGCTTAAGCAGTCTCATCCATATTAAGTTTTTTTCTGGGCCTGTCTTTATGTTCTGTGCTTGTACAGCATCTAATTCAATCTGGCTAATAATAATAAGTAACAACTGTTTAGAAGACTGCTGCAGCATGGACTGACACAATGGTCTACTTGAGAAGAGCCTAAACACACTTCCAGTCCCAAACACTGCTTCTTTACCGCTCTGTGAGCACACCCCATAGCTCCTTGTCACTCCTTCAGATCTGACTCCACATAGCATATTCTTCTATGCATTTTTATTTAAAGAATGGGTAACTCCATTCCTGGGACAAGCAGTACTACCAGCTCAGGCTCCAGCCTACTGGAGACAGCTCTTTACCTTTACCAGGCCAAGCTGCTTATTTTGAAATTCACTTGCTCCACAAATACATACCTACATTAATACATAGCAACTACTAGGGTTATATCACTAAGTTACAAAGGACAGCTTCTGCATCTCACAAAGAGATCACCATTCCAGAGTTTTAGAAGCTGGGTCTCTGTTTCTCTCACAGCTGTAGCTCACAGCAAGCAAGGTGCCTTAAATGCTTCAAAACATCAGACATACGTATGGATGTGTGACAAATAAATTGAAAATGAAAAATTAAAATACATGTCAGTAATTTACAGATAAAAGCCTTTACAAGGATGTTACCAGCTACACTCCAGGAAGTATTGTGGAGAACAGCAACTACAGCCACCTCTTCCATCAGCTATTCTCTACATAAATATTAAAAGGGGCCCTCCAACATCTTCACCTGCTGTGGGTCACAAGCCCCACTGCAACAAATGTAAAATCAGGTAGCAAAAGGCTGAAACCCCTAACTATAACAAGCCCTACGAGAGAAAAAGAATTTAAGACCTTCCCTATGCAGGTACTGGGTGAACTTAGGTCCTACTCTACAGAGAGTACAACAAATGAAAATCTGACCTAGGTGAAAAGTCCTGTCCTGGCCCAAACCCAGCAATTATTTCCGTTCTCTGAGCACGTGAGCATTAACTGAACACATGAATATTACAGGACTTCACAGACTCATCAGCTGCAGAGTTAAAAACACAAACGAAAGTAACCCAGGTCTCCAAAACCTCTGGGCATACCATAGCTTGCTCCAACCCAGAACTGTAAAGCTGTCCGGTCTTCATGCCAGGCAATAACCCTACGGTTAGCAGTTGTGGTCTCTCAGTAGATGAAAATTGATTTTGAAGATCTATTAGCTTGGTGTTTTGGGGGGTTTTATTGCTTGATCCCACCCTCCCCTTCATTTTTTACCTTGAAGCTCCTGTGTCTCAGAAAACATTTCTGAATTCTACACAGAAAAGATGGCAAAGATTTTAAGCAGGGGGAGGGAAACCCCCAAAAGAAGAAGACAAGCAACACGCTTGCTCAGACCACAAATCTAAGGGTAACCATGAAGACTCTAAGCTCATGCCCACCAAGTCTTCCATGTATAACTTATCTCCAAAGAAATTATCTGAACTTTAGCAACAAGGATTGGATAACTGACATCAAAATATCACAGGCATGAGAGTTTCTTCAGTACAGCCAGTAATGACCATCCAACAATACAGACAGCTTGAAGCATTTGCTCTGGTCCACTGGTGTTACCCAGAACAGAATGAGAGACCACGATTCAACAAGGAACCCATTCTTGACTACAAACTAATAGATTTACTTGTAAAACTCACAAAAATCATTCTATATCCTCAGAAAAAAAACAACAACACAGGTTTAGAAGGAGCCTTTATTTTCACAGGAAATGTAAATGTTCACCATCTTGGTTTGATGCAGAAAAGGGCTGAGGCTGTGCAGGAGTTAGGCCTAGAGCCACCACAGGTCCTCTAGCACTTGTTGCAGCAGGCACTCCATACAAGAGAATGTGACAGAGAATGGAAATAATGCACGAAGACAAGGACAGCATCCACTGGTGTTAGAAAGAGTGTGTCCATTATCCATAGTAAACTAATGCAATATAGGAGGTGAACTCAGGAAAACCTGCCTACCAAGCAACTCGGACAGACCCTTACCATGTTCCACATACATGGGACATTAATTCAATAGGTAATAAACTACAACAAATTAAATATATAGCTCTCTTATTACCAGGTTCGCACTAAAGCATTACTGCCCCCATCATTATCAGCAGCAGCACATCTATCATTATTTAGTAGCAGCACAATCTACCTCAGTGAAAAGGCAAACAAAAGCCAAAAGGCACATCTCTCATTTAGTGGGAAGACTACTGTTACGGGAGAAATAAGGGCATCTGAGGTGCAGAAGCAATCAGACTGCCAACGAGGTACCAGTGGCGATGGCAACAGCACGGGTAGGCAGGCGCTGCTCCCTTTGCCAATGGATGCTGTTTACGTCGCGGGGCTTCTTTCCAGGGAGTTCTGATAAAATCCTTCTCCACTGGGAAATGGGGTGGGAGTATTTGCTCGTTTTAAATACACTGAATTGTCATTCAAGGGCACGATGGTTTCTCAACCAGATTTAAACCAGCGTCTTGGAAACAAGCTGCTCTGTGCCACTTCACCAACCTCCATAAGTATCAAACCTTTCGTAAGAAGCAATCACAAAATAAGGAGGAATTTAAATAACGTAACAACAGGAAACAGAAGCACAGCAATTCAGACATCAGATAGACAAACCCATACAGACATGCAAGCTTTTCCTAATAGCTCTACAAAGAAAATTAACTTTTTTTGAGGGTACATTGGTGATGAACACGAGCAGCCACTTGCTGTTCTGCCCCAGCTGACTGCAATGTTCAGCCAGACATCCAAATCTGCCTGGGGACTAGAGTGAGCTTCCTCCATACCTGCACTCTTCCAGAGGACCAGGTGGGGGGAAATACACACACACACAGAGTCACTCACAGAGGCATGGTGCATCGTAATGAAGATCAAGGACATCCTGATTACAGCAGCAAAGTGATACTGAACATCTGTTAATGTTGGAGAAGGTACTTCAAAGAATGAGGACAGCTGGACTTCACATAAAACCAAACGGCTAAGTGCTTATGCGTGAGGCTGCGAGTGGGGCACGTGGGCTCCCAGCAGCTCCAAAGGGATCCACCCTGCTGGGGACAAGGTGACTCCACAGGGAGAGCAGCACCAGCCCTTCTCACAGCAGGTCTACAAACACCGGCTCCTCTGCTCTGCTCTGGCCAGGGGAGAGCTTCCCAGGCCATCCACATCTGCCTGGACAGTATTTGTGTTTGCCATATTTCCATTTTCTTGGCCTCCTCCCCTCCTTTCTCCTCATTCCTGAAATACAGTGCAGCCTGGGGATCAGCTGAATTCCTACATTTGACACTGCATGGAACTGTAAACTGGAATCACACCATCCTCTACTCCCAAGCCTCAGAAAAATTTTGATTTTCTCATAGATTAAAAACTATTTTCACGCCAGCTTAGCACTAATGAAATCATTCATAACTATATTTCTAAATCCTTCTCTTTCAGAAATATAGGGGAAAAAAAAACCAAAAACCCTAAGGCAGACCAGACCTCAACATTTACATTTCATGGAAAAAAAAATTTGATCTGATTTTGGAATTTGGCTTTGTTGTCAGTCAGAAATAAAATATAAAAATAAAAACAATTTCCGCGTCTAACATTGCTGTTGATGATGTTTTCAAAATATTTTGTCTCAAAAATAGCAAAACAAATACCAAATTTTCAGTGTTTGCTGTAAAATAAATCTAAACTGTATGTGCTTTTATGAGCCAAACTTATCAAGGAAGAACAGGTAGAGGAAGGGAATTGGGAGATGAAAGAACAACAGGAGCAATCATATGAAATATTGGAAATCAGACAAAATTGCTCAGAATTGAACATCACATTTACCTCTAGTTTTTCTAGAAACTTCAGATCAAACCTTTACTCAAAAGTGAGAATTTCACACAGGAAAAAAATGGTTTTGACAAAATCACATTTTTTAGTTTTCCAAACAATTCTCCGAAAGCCTGTTTTTTTGACACAGTCAAAACAAAATTGCTTTGTAATGCACGGGGGGGGGGGAGGGGGCGGGGGGAATAAACCACAGCCATTTTTTTTTTTTTCATCTCGCAAATATGGACAATCTACCTGCTCTCATGAAACGTATTGATTTCAATGAAACTGAGCTGTAGGAAAATGTAAAACCAGCCCTAGCTGAAATTCGGAGATGTGCCACTAGCCTCTCCTCCCCAGCCAGCCCAGTGCAGCTGGCTTCAACCCAGCTGTCCTCCCAGGAGCGAGTTTAGCACTGGAGAAATAAGCTAGTTCTCCAACTTTTCTGTTGCTGTTCATGCCACTGCTGCCGAGGCCAGATCCAATGCTGTTACTTCTGCTCAAAACACTGCTGTTTTCTCAAAATCTTCCACTTTTGTTTTCCTAAATATTCACCCTTGGGGAATAAAACAAAAAAAATTAAATCTAACAGATCTTTATTGAGCAGAAGATAAAGTGTTTTCTTATTCAAGCCATTTTTTGCCAAACTATGAGATCTTTTGTACATGGCAGTTTTGTGCTCATTCAAATTAAAAAAAAAAAAAGTGGACATACAATGAGGAAAAAGGAAAAAATAATTATATTTACTGAAATCAAGTCATTGATAAGGAGCACGGAGCATTTGCAGGTTTAAAGCAGGACAGAGCCAGATGGAAATGAACTGGCAAAGGTTATTCTGAAGAAGGGCAAGCTCCAGCCCCCACGTGCTTGCCGGGGGTCTCCACGCTCCCTGGCCAGTGTGCTTCTGCACAACCAGCAGCTCAGGCTGGAGCCATGCTGTTTGACAGGATGTCACGGGGAGCTATGCTGCTACCCTGAGTCCTCCCTCTCCCCGATATACAGCTACAGGGATGTAAGCTACAAACTGTATTATGAAACCTTTTGTCTGGTTGCTTTCCTTCGGAACAACTGTCTCTTCATTCCGGCTCCGGAGCTTGAAGTGATTATAACTTCCTCTCAAAACTTAACTCCCTGACTTTCTGATTTTTAACACCCAAATGGAACACAAATTCATATTATAAGAGTAGCAGAGATTAAATAAGGCAGAATTCATTAATGTGCCAAAAATATGTGCCAATGTGTCTCCAACTAGTTAAAAGACAAATACACAGATTGATTTTTTTTTTTCCTCCCAGTACATTCCCACATTGCCTATTTCCCAAAACCTTCTGTCAAATGCATAATCGACTGCTACGTCTTCAAAAATAGCACTTTTTATAACCATTCATCTAGATATTTGGGAGTAGATGCTGCACTATCTGTCGTGGCCATGCAAGACTGGGACACAGAAAGCGTGAGCATCTCTGCTGCCAGTCTGGGTGGGCACCTTGTGGTACCATACCCTGTGTGGGACAGGGCAGGAGGTGGGAAAAGCTGGCTGAGGGGACGTGGCAGATAGGGCAGCCTTGCACCAAAGGCTACGCTGGCTGCAAGTGGGCATCTGCAGCTTCCAGTTCCCTGCTTCTTGGCGGGTAGGGAACCAGCTCACACATGTCCTCTCAGGTCTCCATACCTACAAGGAATTCCTCAGAAGCCCTGGAGGCTGGCAGGGCAGGTGAAAAGGAAAAGCATCCCATGTGGAATGGCTTCTTTTCCATAGGGAAAACCAAGCAGAATTAACTTTCCTTTATAGCTGCCAAAAGAGCATACTAACTTTCCTGTGGAATATTTTAGCACACTAGTTCACAAATCCAGTCAGGTTGTCATTACCAGACAAGGTTTCTCGGAACAGACAATCAGTGCAGTGCTGTCTCCTATAAAGCCAGTAAAGCATCCCCATCTCTAAGGAAAAACAGCTTTCAGCTTTGCACAAAAAAAACCAAAACCCAACCCACACTAGCCTGTTTTACTTGTGAGTTAAGTGACACAGAAATTCCCCCTGTGCATGGGGAGCCAGGGGAAGGCAAATCTAGAAGGGGCTCTCCCAGTACTGTTCTTACAGCATTTGGCCAAGCCTAGTCTCATCCTCCCCTAGGGTACCACAGCTTCCCAAAGCTACCACCACAGGTCACTGCTGAGACCATAGGCACCAGCAGAGATGATAGAGTCTAAGTTGAGGGGCGATTCCCTACTCTGCTCCATTGCACAGCAACCCCTCCTCTTCCTGGCAAGGAGACTCGACTCCAGCTCTTCAGAGCAGACACGCTTCTGGGCTGGGTATTTTTATGCAAAACTAGGAAAGCTGTGTTTAACTGATACCTGTGAAACAGAAGGGCCAAAAATGCAGAGAGAGAACCCAGAGTAAGGTGGGCAGGAAACTCCTATTACAGTAGCTAGCAATTAGCTGTGATTTTTCTTTTCTTCTTTAGTGCTGTGAGAATTTACTGTAGATTTTACCCTGCTGCCTCAAGGGAGCTGCTGATTGTATGTCATTTCCATTTTTACGTTGAAAATATGGATTGTAAAATTTACTCCGTTACAGGTGGAGTTTAAAAACACAGCCATTAGACTCTCACAACTCTACTAATGCCACTTTTATAGGTGTTGGCTACAATCCATTGTACTATTTCATCAAAGAAATAGATGCAGCTCCCAGTAGTGACCAAGATTTGCGACTGAAATAAATGGGGCTTGGGAAGTCTCCCAATGAGTCGTCTTCTCAAAAAAAGAACAGTTAACAGAAGAGATCTTTCACAAAATGATTGGTAGGGACAATGTTGCTAAAGCGTAAATTACAGGGTGGGAGGAAATAGAACAAAACAGTTCACACTTGTTTTTAAGCAGCATCAAAGAAACACTTAGCTGAAAACAAAAGAAGTTGGAGGCCAGAAAGAAGAGACGATGATTTCTTGAGTTCGGTTTACTAACATTGAGAGCAATTCCATAGCAATACTGAGGAGGTTTTGCATGTCTACGCTCAGAGATCAGGGGAAAGCAATCATGGCACAAGCCAGGTTGGCTTCATCCCTTTCTGAGCTGTATCAGGCTAAGACAGTTGGGGCCTGTCCACTTGCCTTGGGCTCTATTCTGCTCACCTGCTGTTGAAGACATGGGAGATACAAGACCCACGCCAACCTCCCTTTGCTGGAGATGTTGCAGGGAATCACCACAGACTCTGCCTTAGGGTGTGGAGCTCAAACACCTAAAATGTCTCTTCCGGCAGCACCTTACTGCAAAAGTGAAGGTGTAAAATGAAGTTCAGGGGCAGCCATGCTACCACAGCTCAGCTGTGTGCTCTGGTCCTCCCCAGGTCCACACTACACTTTCCCTGCAAATCTTCAAATCCTCCTCCCTAAAGCACCAAGCTCATCTCCCCGCCCAACAGCACTTCACCACTGTCTGGGCCACCGGGGAGAGAGGAACACCTCTCCCAGCCCACTCATATTTGGAAATGTTTCTGTTCATTTTTCTGCTTTAGCCATCTCTCTGCCACACAGACAGGCACTGCTATCAGTGAGGATTTAGTGCCTGGGGGGACAGGCAGGCAATATTAATAACTCTAGACCCCAAATCTTCATGATCTCTAGCAATGGAGAGAGGAAGAGACTTGTTTCAAGGAGAATTTCTAAAGATGCAAAACAGGGCATATTTGAATCACCAAAGATGTATTTTATTTTTAAATGGTATATGAACCAGAACATTTAACTATAACAGATTCTATCAAACATCAAAATAGATAAATAGAAGGATAAGTTGTCAGATCCACCCACGAAGATGAAAATGGCTCTCAATTTAGCTTTTAAAGGCAGGAAGGGCACAGAGGTGCCAAGAGCTAACGAAGCTTACTTGATTCTTGAAAGAATGAGTGCAGGAAGTAAGACTATGAGCATACTCTTGAAAACCAAATACTCTCATCAGAAAAGAGCAAAAGCTAGTGCCACTCTGGAGCACAACTCTGCTTCCACTGTTAATAAACACGTTTGAACCATGCTGCTGGGCAGCATCAACCCCCCTGTGTGAGAAAAAGGGCAACAAAGCAGCTTTACAGCCTTGTAAAAGAAGAGAGGCAGAAACATTTGAACAGCAGCAAAGCCCGAAATGCAGCTTCAGCTCCAAAAGCCACGTACGATCAGGCAGCTGTGGCTGAGCCAAGGCAGGGCAAGCCCAGCACGGCCACCTCTTTCCAGGCAGCCAAGTGTGGGAAAGCACACCCATTTCCTATTAGGCCTGCACCCACACCAAGTCTACTTACATTCTGCATCTGGCACCACAATGCAAGCTGGATTCCAAAACCATGGACTTCTTTCCTCCCTCCCCTGTGCCCCTTTCCCAGAGCAGGGCTTAGCCAATCCTTTAACTTTTATGATGTCAGGTTGTTATGTCCTTGTGTGTGCCCCAGGGGTGAGCACATCTGCACAAAACAGGCAATATACTTCATTTAGAGCAGTAGCTGGTGAGGGGAAGGGCTACGGGAGGCCTGTCACTTGCAATTTGTCAGTAAGGAAGGAATCACCCTCCCAGGCTTACTTAGATCCATCTGAAGGTTGCCCCGGGCCTCTTTCTGTTCTTTCACTGGAAACAGTGCAAAAGTCTTCTCGGTTTTACTTACTCTTTTTCCCTCCTCTGTTTAATCTGTTTAATGGAAAAACATTGTCATTCTCTAAAATAACAGCTGGTGCAGTCATGTACACAAGTATGGACTGTAACCAGATCACTTCTTCAGACCTGCTTGACCTTCTAGTTGGTCATTTAGACTCAGGTGTCTGAGACCACTCCCTCCAATAAGAGGAACCCTGGCAGAGGTCTGTGTGACTGCCAGGCTCCTAAGCAAGCAGAGGCAACTGCAGGATCAGTCTGCTGGGGCTGCACCTCCCTTTCCCCTGCATTTAGGTGGGTGATAGGAAAAGTGCTGAACATCTCCTTTGCCTTTCCTTCATTCTCACAACAGATGTCTCCACCCAGGCCCTGGCACAGCCACCTCCTTCCCAGGAGAGTTTTGGGCAGGAAAAGGCCAACCTCTCATCATGCCTGCTCTGAACTGGGTTTGAGCAGTGTGGCACAGTCTTCTCCTGACTGAATCGGGATGCCTTGCACCTCAGTTAGAGAGCAGCAAGCTCTTGGAGGGAACACCACTACAGACTGAGCTTTGCTCTCCACCAAGCACAGCACAAGCCTTTTGGCTCCCCTCTGAGCTGACCTTGAAGCATTTCACCTTGCCTATAGGCAAAAAATGGAGGATAACGCTATGCAACTATAAGAAAGAGTGATAAAAATGAATAAGCCATTGTTTCCACCGCCACTACTTTCTCTGGAGCTGCACCAGTGCTAGAACAAAGATGAAAAACTGCCCAAGTTTTAACAAAAGCCTAAGAAGTAACCGGGGCCAGCAGTCCAGGAGCAGCTGCCAATGGAGGAAAATCCTTGGGCCAGAGCTGAAAGCTGTGACCCTGCAGTTAAGGTGAGCCCGTGCAGCAGTACGGGGCCATGGCCCCTCTGCACGGGGGCCAGCAGGGAAGGCAGAAGCCTAAGAGGGAAACACAGACGTGAAGACATGCTGAGAGAAGAGGAGAAAGACTTGAACCTCAGAGAATGAGAGAGGGTTTTTCTGCAAATCCTCCATCTGCCATTTGGCAGCCTGGAAATCCACTTTCAACAGCCAGCACAAGCAACCTTTCACTCTGTTGAAAGACTATTTCCTAAGGGCAAGAGAGACACAGCAGAAAGGTAGGAGCTCTCCAGGCCTGGCCCACCCATCCTGTCAGCCACTGGTTTCAGCTCATGCCCGGTCTATGCAGAGAGCAGTAACCTTCGGTGCCCTGCCATGTCCTCCAAGGTAGGTCCTGTCAATCTCCAGTGCTTGTGTGTCTGCACTTCAGACCAGTTGCAAAGAAAATGTTTCATCATAGATACCCAAAGCGCTGTGATTACAACTCAAGACTTCAGAACACTGACAGATTCTTATTTGAAAAGTTACTAAAAGAGCTTTTTAGTATCTACATTTTCTTTGAAGAAGGGAGAAAGTAAACTAGCAAAGAATAAGACGGGTTTTTCTTTCATCAAAGTTAAACAATAGCAGTGAAGCATTTCAACATTTTAACCTAAAGACATTTCTGCTCTCCCCTCTCTCCAGCTTTGAGCAAAAAAATACTTTCACAGGAAATTGTAGTTTACAAAAAAATTGCAGAAACATGCAAACATCCTAATACTTGGTTTGAGCCTTGGCTTGATCCTGGCAGAGACTGTTGGTGTGGCATTCTAGGTGTTCCCAGCCCTCCTTACCCAACTGGTGTCTGCAATGTCCCCAGATTGCTGTGTTTTGTCCTTTGACATCTCTTCACAGATTTCACCTCCATTGTTCTTTGCATCCTCTCGGTCACACCACTGTTGCTACTTTTCCTTGCTTACACTGCCCCAATAACAGACCTTCTGGCTGAGGAGACACTTTCAGACTCAGGAGCTAAGGCTGTCCCTGCCTGCAATAGTATTTTGGCAGATCTTGCCCTTACATGTGCTGTCAAAAACAGCACAACTGCAAGTGCAGCAATAGTCCTGAGCCCCAGGAGCCAGAGAACCAGAAGCAATTTCCACTTCTGGTAAGGGATGCCGAATGGACCTACAGGACCTCCTCAGAAGTGGAAGTTTCCATGCTGACAAATTTCTTTTACGTTTGTTTCTCTGCATAGTTTTTTTGTCGGTTGTTTGGGTCTTTTTTTGTCGTCATTGTTTGTTTGTTTTTTGCAGACGTCCTAGTGTATTTCTCTTCTTTGATATGGGAACACAAGCCACTGACATGGTTGAATCGCTTAGGGCAGGGGAACTGTCAAACACACTCATTCATAAGCCTTTCGTGTCCTCCACTAAGTGAGCCATTAAGAGGTCAAGGCGAAGGTGCTGGAATGTGTGTTTAAGGCTAACGGCACAGCACGCGAACTCCTCTCCATCCCCTACATTAGGCAGCTGAGAGGATTTCCCTCCAGCAGCTCCTGGATCCCCAGGGTTCTCATTAGCCAGTGGAGCCTGAGGGGCATCCCTCAGCCAGGGCAACCCCCCCCCCCCCCCGCCCCCTGCCAGCCCCGGGGGCAGGCAGGTGCCCGTCCCCAAGGGCCGCGGGGGCCAGGGGGGCACCCCCCGGCCCGGGCAACCCCCCCCCCCCCCGGCCCCCTGCTAGCCCAGGGAGCAGGCAGTGCCCCGTCCCCAAGGGCAGAGGAGCACAGGCTCTCCTAGGGCTCCAGGGACTAGAGGCAGGCAGCCAGGAGAACCTGGAATACGCTACGTTCTTTCAAGAACGGCTATTGGGAGCTTTCCTCAGCTACAAAGAGGCAGGATTTGTGTTAAACGGTTCAGTAAAAAACTGCTGTAATTCCAGAAACACTCCTGAGAAGAACAGGGATTTAAGAAAATTCAGTCTGGGCACCCTGAACACAAGAAATTTGTTACCCAGTAATACTGTCAGCCAGAGTAGTGAGCAAAGGTCTCAAACCTTACCAGCCATTTACCTTCCTTCCCCTCACTGTAAACAGTCTATTTGCATTACATCACAAGAAAATAGTGGAGGGAATACTCTCAGCTGTAAGTACTCCACTTGTCTGTGAAAGTTTGCAGTAAGGGTCACCAACAGAATTGCTGGGTTGGGGTTTTTTTTCCTATGCAAGTCAATTTACAAGCAGAGCTTCTTCTGTTTGTGAGTCATCTCAAGCTTGAGTATTATACAGACATGTTTGCCTGTTTAAACAAACAATCTTTGACCCATGGGATGCTGTCTGATGGTGACAACTCTTTCTGTGCAGAGCCTAAGAGCACTCACGTGGTGCTGATGGCTTCAGCCGGCACACTTGACTGATTCCTGCACTAGCTGGGCTCCACAAACAGGAGGGTTGGGATTTAGGGTGGGGTTTTTTTGCGAGAGAGATAAATAAGAATTCATCCATGTTAAATGATAAAATTGCACCAGTGTTACCTATGGGCATGACAAGGCAACTAAGAGGTTGGAGGATTTCTAAATTTTCAGGGATTTTGAGTTGCTGTTCAAAACTTTACAATCCTTACAAAAAAGCTAAAATTTACCTATGAACGGAGCAGAAATTGAATGCTACTTGTTGGGTTGTTTGGGTTGGGTTTTTTTATTCAAACCAAGCTCCATCAGCAATTCATAATCTTAGGAAAAGACAAAGTATTTGTATGTATATATATACACACATATGTGGGCAAACATATACACTCTACTATGACGAGCACCAAGTTGAGTGACACGCTGGAGGACTTGTGTAATGAAACATCCTAGGAATTCCCAAAAATCATGGTTGGCTATTTCCTAACTCAATAAAGATTGAATCCAGCATGGGGGAATTCTATACCAGACCTCATCTTGACAGATAAAGAAGAACTGATCATAGAGCTAAAACTTAGCCATAGCTTACATACAAGTGATTGTGAATTGATTACATTTATAAATGCAAACAGAGTAAAGCCCAAACTAGTCAGTTATACAAGTGGTAGCTTTAAAAAGACAGTTTTACAAAGCTGAAAACAATTATGGACTGAATCAGTTAGGAAAAAGAATTTAAATAGAAAAACATGAATAATAACTGGGAGCTACTTAAGAATATATTACTAGATGCCCAAAAGCCACAATCAAGAAGAAAAGGCCAAATTGGTTAAGAACTCAACCTGGCTCAGAGGAAGTCAGAGCAAGCAGAATAAATGAAACACACAGAGCAAAACAGAAACGTAAGGAGGCAAAAAAAGAAGATAGTACTAAGTATAAAGCGAGGAACTGTAGAAAATTGATAAATACACAAGAGAAATTACAATGAACATGAGGACAATAAAGAGTTCTAGGTGTATGGCAAAAAAAAAAAAACCACAAAAACCCCCACCTCATTAAACATCAGTATCTGGAAACAGTAGGCAGCCTTGTTAATATTTTCACAGAAATACTTCATTGGCAAATACATGTATAAATTCAGTGGGGGCGGGAGGGAGGTGTTGGGAGGGGGAACAAAAATCAGGCAGCTGCTAAAGTTTAATTTTTCAGATCACATTAATATCAAAAATTCCCACCTATTAAATATAGAAGAAAAGATCAGGGCTCTCTGAATAGCTACAGCTGATTTTCAAGAACTTTTTGGATACTGGGACAGAATGAGGTCAGTGAAACAAAACTAATGTTGAGGCAATGCTTTGGAAAGAGAAATAGAATGGCCCGAGCAAACGTTGACTTATAGAACAGGTAGAATAATGGAAGAGCAGATACAGGATTCAATCAGTTAAAAATTAAAGGAAGGTGATATAACTAATACTGAGCAGCAAAGGTTTATGGAAAACAGAGCTCCTCAAACTAATTTGACATCTTTTCTCTAAATAAAATTAGTGTTGCCAATAAATGTAATAGTACTGAGGTAATAGATACATATTTCTACGAAGGCAGTGGACTGCATGACATTTTGCTTAAGATACTAACACAACACACACACAAAAGTCAGCTTGGCACATATTAATTCTTTAAGAATGTGAGCTGACAAATCACGATCTATGGAAAGGAAGATCTCACTGAGCAGGTGTGTTCCTAGCAGGGTCTCAGCTTTCAGCCATTCCCTCCTCTTTTCAGAAACCTGGAAGGAAACCTATCATTAGGGACAAAGGAGGCTGATGTTGCAAGTGAAAGTGGTAGATAAGGAAGAGAAAGACTAACCCTGATTGCTTTGTAAATGGGGTGCAAGTACCAACAAACCTGTACCTTCTGGGCATGGGGAGGAGGCTATCTTCGACTCTTAGAAAGATGGGGAGCATCCTGGTGAACAATCCTCTGCATAGGAACGCTCACAGTGAGGATATAGGCAAAAGGACAAACATCCTCCTCTATTCAGAAGCAGAGGAGTAGGGACCCTGAAGTGCCCACAGTTTTGCACAAGCTGTAACTACTGTGTACTATCTGGTGTCCCAAGCGAAGGTGCTGCAGAGTTGGAACAGCTTTGCAGGAGCATCATAAAAATATCCAAAATGATTTGGAAAGCGTGAAACAGAAAAAAAAATCCTAATCTATGCAGTTAGTTAACACCAGACAGAATGAAATTAAGCAGGGAGCAGCGACGTTACTGCATTTCTTGACAATATATCCCTCAAATATCAGCTTTAATTCAAACTGGAATTACTTCAGGGTAAATCAGAGTAGACCATGGCAAGCACATCTTCATTCTGAAATACAGTAGCAAGCATACCAAGAGGTCGGCTGGGATTTAATAGCTCATGTGAGATTATAGCATGTACATCTGCAAAGCAGAGTGAAGCACCCCATGACTATATGTACATGTTCAGTTGCTCAAACCATCTTACTGTCCCTTCTGGATGGGCTGTCTCACGTAAGGAACTGTCCTCCCACAGAGGCTGCCAGTCTCACCAGCACTGATGTGAAGGAGACTGGGTGCACTGCTCACTCACCAAAGCTCCTTGTTCTGGAGGAATAGCCTTTTCTGTTGGGGGCCCAGCAGGGGATTGCAGGCTAATTGCACTCCGTCACACGTTGTTATTGAACGTTATGGTCTTGTAGATTACGATTCTTTTAATAACTCGGGGTTTGCAATCCTATGTACACCTAGTACTGAGCCAGACTCATTTTGGGGGTGCTCCAGAGAACAAGGAGGAGTTGTATGAGACTATCACAGCTTCCTTTGAAGCTGCCAATACCACAGAAATATTCCTGGTAGCTTAGCAGATAGTTTGGGCTTTATTTAAAATATTAACTAGTGTCTTTACATTCCAGGTTTGACTTGACTTTGCTCAGCATCATAAACATAGGTGCTAATCTCAGGAGTCTCTCTGCCTCAGTAACATTAACACTGTGCTTGAAACCATGGTAAAACAAAGTCCCCTCACCTGTGAGACAGACACTGGAAGGGGTAGCAGGTAACCCCAGTGACCCTGGCAACATCTCCTCTCCATAAACAGTCTCTAACAGCCATGGTCATACAAGTTACAACTTCATATAAGTTGCAAGCATTTTCCTGCATAGCTGTTGCATGTGCAAGTACTTAAAACCTTGCTGTCTGAACAGACACACGGTGCTTAAAAGGAACCACCAGAAACCAAAGATTTATTCCCTTGCACCTTCCCTGGACACTCACACAGAAGAATACAGGCTTGCCATGAGTCGTACCTTGACTACAACATAGTTATAGCACACACACACACACACCCTGCAGCTCCTGCAAATGGTTTGGGGTTGTTTTCTTTATCTAGATTATACATTTTCCAGCTACATTTCACTGTGAATAAACAAACCGCTGGTCCAGTTTGGTTCCATGCAAGTCCAGATGCCAAGAGGAGCAGAACTCATCCCAGGCTGCATTCACCATGAAGCAAGCAGAAAAAGGAAAGGCCATTCAAAAATTTCTCTTGTTCACCAATACCTTCCTCTCTGGGGATCAGAGGTAGATTTTTATACAGGTATTTTTTTCCTCTTCTACAAGAAAAGTAGAGTAGATGGTTGTAATTTAAGAAGCGAAAGCCTTGCTGCATCTGAAGGCAGATACAAGTCTAGCAACGGCAGTGTTAATACCTAAGTAGGTCAGTCTTCTGTGTGGTCCTTGAGGGTTTCATCACAGGACTAGTCCATTGATATTAATGGGAGGTACTCCTCCCCAGTCCCCACACACCACAGTGACAATTCAGCTCAGCACAGTAATTAATGCTGCTTCCAAGATAGTTTTGAGTCACATGATTCTCCTTTTCAAGATGCTCAGAGAACATATTTGTGGGACAAAGTGGCAAAAGCACAGACCTAAGAAGAGCAGGGTGACCCCACCCCAGCAGTACTACTTTGTCTGATGGAATACACGTTATGTTGATTCTCTGTGGATAGATATATGGCTACAGAGATGTGGGTAAAGAGATTCCTGGCGACCCATCTACATGCGAAGCTGTCCAGATACAAGTCAGCTCTGGAAGCTGAAAAGCCCTTCTAAGAATGTCAGAGGGGGCAGGAGTACTCAGGACTCACAGAATACAGCTGACTGGCACCCAGCCATCTCCAAGTCAGCACCAGAGTCAGGGTTTCTGTGCACCTCTCCACGTAGACATCCTTTGCAGTTGCTCAGTGTTTAAGTGAGCTGGACTCTTCCAAAAATCACATTTCTCCTGACTTTCTCTTTTTTCCTTGCTCAAAGATGCCATTTCCTAGTACAAATAACAACAATCTCACTGCAGGCCGTAACTCACTGTCCAATCATTATTAGCTTTCAACAATTCCATGTAAAAGGTAAATATCTCCAAAAAGCCATATTTCACTTTATATGATCAATATTTTCACTTTTCCGGGATTTAATTTTATAATATGTCACTACAGAACTACACCAAGGCATTCAAAACCAGCATTTGACCCATCTTGATAACATACCTTTTTAAATAGAGGCACATATTCTTCAGTACCAAACCTTAGCACCGATTCCTCAACTTCCTATTTTATATTAAAGACATTACCCAGGATAAAACCTGGGCATAATTCAAGACAGCAATGTTTTTTTCTGAACACGAAATAAAATCTTGACATCAATCTTTCAGATATTTTCTATGAGGAGAGATACGATGAAGCAGAGAACAGCTACTGTGGTTATGAAAGCCGTGACTGAAAGTCCTCAGGAACATGAATTGATCCAGAAAAGGTCTTGATCCAAGAAACAGTTTTAATCACTTTGCAAAAATCTCGGAGCCTGAGACACGCTTTATTGACCTGTAACATTGCCACCATCTTGTCAAAATATTTTCAAACCGGATCAAGCTGGAGCGTGCTATTTTACGGCGCTATCACATATTTCTTTCCTCCAAAGGAACACAGCAAACTGTATAATATCTGAGACAGGCAAATATTCTAACCTTTCTTCTTTCAGAATTCCTATCTTGGTGACCCAGCAATAAATGTATTTTTGAAATGTCAAATTTGTTTCCATAGTAACATGAAATGTCACTCCTGAGGAGGATGTTCAATACAAATGTGAAGAGTTGAAGGCTATTTAATGTGTTTTCAGTTGCACCTATTCAACAATGGTTGTTATGCTTTAAAACTCGATAAAGAAATTAAAATATATTTGATAAAGTTGATCTCTGGCAAAGTGACTTTTACATCTCACATTATTGCCTGCAATAACACTCGCTAATGAGAGGGGCCTTTAAGTACTTCCCTGCTGGTGGAGCACAGAAACATTTTCTTTTGTATTGGTAGTCATTGCCAAGTTGTATTTCCTATTTCCCAAGGAAAAGGAGAGGTTTCATCTACCATTTCTACACAAATCTCTTCTGCAGGAATAGACTATGGGAAGGAGTGCGTAAAAAAAAAAAAAAAAAAAGAAAACAAAAGTTACCAGGGCAGTTTGAAGGGGGAAATGGTTTTCATGCGTCCATAAGAATAGAAGGAACATACTCATAGTGCAACCTATTCATATATATTACATATACTATATAGAGAATGCCTATATATACACTATGCATTGAGACATAAGCCCAACTAATAATTAATCAAACATTTGTCAGCAGGTTTTGGTATTTACATCATCTGCAACACAAAACCCTCTCACCAGACTCCCTCTCTGTCCTCAGTGAGGAGTGGCAAAGGGACATACGACCGTTTGCAAGTGAAGGCAGGACAATTTTGTGTCACATTCAAGGCTACCCCACTGAAGACACACTTGGGCCTTCTGACATGGAGGCTGACCTCTGGCTTGAGGTCTGACCTGTGGCCTGAGCCCTCCTCAAAAACAGCAAAGGCAGGTTTGAGGTGGGAATGGGAGTCTGTGGCCTGCCAGTACCAGAGGGTTAATTCCCTCTTCATGGTCAGCTAAGGAGAAAATCATAAAATCATAGAATAGTTTCAGCTGGAATAGACCTTCAAGATCACTAAGTCCAACCTTATTCCTAGCCATATCAAAAACCACTAAACCATGTCCCTAAGCACAACACCTACCCGGCTCTTAAACACTTCCAGGGATGGTGACTCCACCAGCTCCCTGGGCAGGCCATTCCAATGCCTGACAACCCCTTCTGGAAAGAAATGCTTCCCAATATCCAGCCTGAACCTCCCCTGCTTCAACTTCAGGCCATTTCCTCTTCTTCTGTCACTTGTCACCAGGGAGAACAGACCAACTCCCACCTTGCTACAACTTCCCTTCAGGTAGTTGTAGAGGGCAATAAGGTCTGCCCTCAGCCTTCTTTTCTCAAGGCTAAACAGTCCCAGATCCTTCAGTCTTTCCTCATAAGACACATGCTCCAAACCCTTTACTAGCTTTATAGCTTACCTCTGTACCCTCTCCAGCACCTCAAAGTCCTTCTTGTAGAGAGGGACCCCATGTTCTGTCCTTTGCAAGGTTCCTTTGGAAGTGGCTCAGAAAAAGTTATATCTGTACTGTCACATTGATCAAACAGTTTCTAGTGGACATCTACAATAATACCACATCAACTTTTCTGTTATTATTTTGACCCTGAAGCATTCTATAACATACTCTTTTACCCTCTTCTTGATTTTACAGCAATTTCATATTTTTCTTTGGCAATGTTCCAGTCCTGTGATTTGTCCAAAAGTACTCTGTGGCATCAAGTCACAGTTTTGATTACATACTGGCTCTGAATTCATCCTGTTTATTCCTTTGGAGTCAATTTGTGGACATCTTAAACCTGTGGAAAACTGCAGTGAACCCATTTAGGTATTTTATATATTCTCATTTAATTTTCTGACATTCCTTTCACATTTCAGCCTGAAAGCTGAAGAGTTTTTTACAGTTGGGTTTGTTTACCTTGAAATGTAATTATTAACTTGTTTACCTTTTTAAATGATTCCAAATTGTTATATTTTAGGTATATAAAATTGCCTGTGAAGCCAATTATTTAAAATCCACTGAGAACAGTATTTAATACTGATGGTTCTATATAAACATTCTTCTGATTGGAAAACATGGTCTTTGTCAACTACTTCTGTTTCCACTGAAAATATCAGACCATTTTTGAGATGTAGTCCTACTTAAAACCTCTTTTTTCATCCTCTTCCTCTTCTTTCTTCTTGTCATTCACACCACATGAAATAATAAATCTGTTTCCAAAACTAGCAGATTTTCCTATAGCAATTTCGACACACTACTCACAGACATTCTAAAGATACTCAAAGTAATAAGTAGAATATATTTTTTTAACAGCAGAAACAAAGACTATCAGAATTTTGAGACCAGAGTGTGGTCACGTTTGAGTTTTCTTGGCGGTGGTGGGATTTTTGGCTAGGCAGGATGAAGCCTAAGTGAACAAAATAAATTGGTAGACTTCATCTACAGGATCTGTTGGAGAACCATTTTCCTTCCCTTAAACTGCCCTGGATCAGTAATGAGAACAGAGTAGAAATGAAAAGCAGCTTCTTTTCCAATGCAGTCTTTAAAACTGGAGCTTTTGGTTATGTGGATATTTTTTAAAAAAACTTTTAGGGAGTTCTCACAGGACCTTGTCCATAATGTGCCACTGACATATTTCTGTACGTAGCTATTTTTACAAACACAAGCAGCAAGTGTCAGCTCAACATGCAACACTTTCTAGCATTCCTAGCAGATGAGAAAAACTTTTACAAGTAGAAAAAATAGTCAGTGAAAGCAGTTCTATAACTATCATGTATAGTTCCTATCAAGGTATTACTTTTTCATTCCATCAGAAACAGTTGAATAAAAAAGGTACAATTAAATCCCCATCTGAAAGTACCTAATATTTGACCTTACCTTAACTGTCTCCCTATGGTTACTAGGTAGACTAGACTAGAGTAGACTAATTTTCCCTTATTTTTATTGGTGGCAAAAGGTTTTTTTTTCTTAAATTCTTAGAATGTTCTGTACCTATTGCACGTACTTTAGGCAGGATCTGGAATGAATTTTCAGTATCCTACTTGCAAAATCATGGCTTGTCCTTGTCCTTGGTTTGTACAGTAAGTTCTTATTTTGGATAAATAAAGCCACATGAATAAAGACTTTGTAAAACACATCCCCAAAGCTATTTCTTCAGCCAACATCTATGTCATTTTAATGTATTTTAACAACATGTAAAATTATTATTTTGCGACAATTTCTCAAACTGAGGGAGACATAATTAAAATCTGATAAAAAAACCTCAAATACATTTGAACAACAAAGAAAATCCCATACTCAATTATTTCAACTGAAGGAAAGAGCTTTATGTTACTCCAGCAGGATTTTTTTATTTTTTTAATTTTTTTTTAAATAAAGGACTTTACAAAGTGAATTTTAAACTTAAAATATCAATCAGCTGTTCTCACTTGCAGGAACAAAACTTTAATTTCTTCCACTCTGTTTAGCATTTTTATCTTTGCAGCTTTTCCATAAGAATAAAAAAGATTTTTGCTGTAACACAGTCAGAATTCACTATTGAAAATAAGAGGCATGCCTTCAAATACAATAACGAAATGCCCAAGGCATAATAGTTTGAGTACCCTACAGAAAACACGCTTGAGTGAGATAACTCTAAGTTCAAGCATTTTGGAGGAAAGGTGATGGCCCTCCTACTGAATAGACTACTCTTGCTATGTGGAGATGAATAGACTGAAACAGAGCTGTGCAACAACTGATTTAGCTGAGAGGTCTATCTCTCTTACCACCTTTCATCTGTTATTCAGTGATCAGTCACTGACATTTGGAACTGACCATGTAAGCACTTTTTTCCAAGTGAAACAAGTTAGTAAGGTAGAAAAAACCTGAGAGTTACTTTGTGACTCATAGTTGTAAATTGGAAACTAACACCTGAGGGTCAAAAAAGATTATTTTCCTAAGCATTTCATAACTATAATTGACCAAAGATGTTTCTAGACTGTGTTAAAGCCACACATATGGCCTTGAATAGGATTTTAAACTCATCTTTTGATTCATAGGACATACCCATATGCTGCTGTTACGTTTAGAATTAAGCTTTCTAAAAATGTTCCTGTTCTAGACTAATCAGGAAGACTTCCTCTGTGGCCCAAAGGATTTGATCCAGTAGACCAATATAAGGCTGTATCCTACCTTTGGTAATGCTACTGTATGTTTGGGCTGCCATATATCCAAAAACTTTCAGAGACTATAGAGAAAACAAACAAAAGGAAATGTGACTCTTTATTATTTATTATATTTTTATTATAATCAATTAATAACATCCATAAGTACCAGAGGAAACAGGAACTGACACCATATTTTTCAGTGGCTTGTTCATTACTGGTTCTAGATCCATCAGTTTTGTATTGCTGATTGTGAAGTGTCTCATCTTGAGCAATAATCCTGAGAGGTCTCCTAAAAGGATGCACAGTGGCAATATTCAATAAAGAGGTATGTCTCTTTATGTTTGGATCTTCATGCATTCCAAACCTCTGAAAAATTCACTGTAAAGTATGGTAAAAATGGTGCTTTATTATCAATAATTCCAAAAACAAGCTTTTAATTCTAATCATGAAACTGACAGAACATTCATGAGATTTAAAGTAATAACAAATATTGTGTTTTCATACCTGTCTTTCTTTAATCAAGGAGTCATGTTTCTATACCTGTATTCTCATACAAAGCTGGTAATTTACTTAAAAAGGAAACATAGTCTTGTGTCCTTCTCTAATTTAAGTCTGAAAATGGAGATGATATTGTACCATGAGTTTCCAAACAGACAGGCAGTAATGGATCCTACATTTAGCCCAAAAATAAATGGTTCTCATTGTACTTTGCATAATGGTTTCTCTTCCTAGGACTTTGCCTACACTGAAAGAATTGGAAGAATAGCCAACTTGTTTTAGAGAGAAGTTATTCCAGTTTTCATTATATCAGTAGACCAAAAAGAAAGAACAAAACCTCTTGAACAATCATGACAATATATTTCTACTTCAAACAATGATGAGCAAACAAATCAGTCCTAGAACGTTGATGTGTTTCTTCACCAATTCCAAGCTGAGTTTCCTTCAGGGTCAGATACTGACATATTAGAATCATAGTAGTAAATAATTTTAAATTTTATTGTGAAATGTTAATTTTTTAATTTAAATGAAAAGGTTTTTTATAAAGTATCGTAAACCAAGCATTTTTGGTGATGACAAAAAGAACAGCTAACTTGTAATTTTTATTCAAAAACTCCATGCAAAATAAAAAGTACTGACAGAACATTTTATTTAGAATGTATGTAGATTCTACATGATTTAGAAGATTTGGAAGCAATCTGCTTTGATTTTCACCCATCTATTAATTTCCCTCCTTTTATCTATAGATGTAGCATGTATTACACAAGAGTTGTTTTCATTTGTTACAATCATACCCAGAGAAATACAGTATAATGTTTTACTTCCTGTTTTAATAATATAACAATTCATTTTAGTGACACATGGATTTACATCAGTGTAACTAAAAGGACAGTCTCATCCAAAATATGAAAACTATTCCCTTTTAATCCCAAACAACTACAGAGGACTGCCATCTCAAGCTTGTAAGAAGTTTATCTGTTCATAATAAGTTCATGTTGGCTCATTTCCATGGCAACCTCCAATTCAACAGTGACCAGTTCTGTATTTGTATTTACCTCTTTTGGTATTTTCAAAAAATATTTGAGACCTGTCCAATGTGAGCCAAGAGATAAAGGTCTTACCTCAGAGCTTACTCTAATATTTATGAAAATGAAAGATTGTTTCACCACAATTTAGTGGTGATTTAGTTGTATGTCTCTTGGCAGAACTAAATTATTTTTTCACAATTCAAGTAATTATCAAGTGACCTCTTAATCCCATTCTTCTTTTTTCCCCTAAAATTTGTTTCAGCCCCCTCAATATTTTGTGCTATTTTGAAAGCTGTTAAGTTCTTACACATAAATTCTCTACAAATTTCTGTAGTTCAACTAAGAATGGTGCTACATACCTCAGCAATTTCTTACTACTGGCAAAATCAGGACTGTTTTACCTATTTGTTCTTGGTTCACAGAACCTGGTGTGATTCTGTCTTCAAATAGAAACCTTTATAAGAAATCAGTGGCAAAAATGTCATGAGTTCAACTAACATCAAGATTCTACCCCGAAATGGAACAGTAATTTACAGAGATCTATATATTCCAGTTTCAGAGTTTCCCAATCCCAAACTGGTTTTCAGATCTCAAGATGGTCTTAATGACATAACCAATGGACAGCCTTCCAAATTGCATGAAATTTTATTTACTCCAAAATTATTCTTCACTCTCTTTAATCTGTACAAGGACAATGAAGTCACTGTTTATATATAGTGTATAAAATTCTGACACACATATGTCTCAGCTAGCTTTAGATGTCCATCTATATCTGAAGTAGTAACACAACTCATTTCATATTGTTTCAAAGAAATAGACATTCCTACAACATGGATTGTCTGAGTCATTTAAATATTCACCCTGAGGAGCAAAGAGGTTAATTATGTTCTATAAGAGGCTCTGTCTGTACAGTACCTATGAAGTACTATGACAGATTGATTTTTTCTCTACGAAGTGAGACCAATGAGTCATTTCTTTGTGTGATACTCACCCATCAAAAATCCTGGCAATAAAACAGTGTTAGTACTTGGCTGCAGTCAAGAAAATCAGACAAGGGACCCAGTAATTAATAGTCCTGTCATGGCTTACATCTTCCTGGAAAAAAAAAAAAAAAAAAAAAAAAAAAAAAAAAAAAAAAAAAAAAGAGCCCTTGTAAAAAGTCGCCTACGTGTGGCTAATGGCAGGAAAAGAAAAAAAAGAAAAAAGAAAGAAAAAAGACAGAAAAGGATTTATCAGGGCGGCAAAAAAAAAAAAAAAAAAAAAAAAAAAAAAAAAAAAAAAAAAAAAGTGCCTTTGCAATGACTTGGTGTGAACAGTTGTCATGCTATCTTCCTTTTACCTGCTCACTCATTTGTTACACTGTACTTAAAAGGATTTGTTAAAGGGAAAAAATGAATTGGGTTCACTATGGGCAGTTAACAGAGGAATTGAACAGGAAGCTCTTGGAAAAAAAACAACCAAACAACAAAAGAATAGAGGTCTGAAGTTTGCCAAAGCAGAAAGTTTGTGATCTGATGTGATATCCTTGGGAGAGAACTATGTCTCACAAAAGAGAAGACAGCAAAAATGTCCAGGAGTCTTTGTAAATAAGAAAATTGCATCTTGATCTCAAATTTGATTTTACAGCTGAGCTGGCCCTTAGGACAAATTGACTAGGCACCTGGAGGATTTTTTTTTGTACTTCTAGAAGCATAAGGGCACTTTATTATCTTCAAATCTATTTTATTTCTAGTTACAAACAGTCTCCAGTATTTCAGAGAATTATAAAAAAAAAACCCCAACATAAACCAAAACCAGTCCACTTTACATCTTGAGGAGGGAGACTACCTATCAATGCTTGACTCAAGTTTATTCTATATGAAAGCTAAATTGTAATTACAACTATTTTATTATATTCATATTGAGCTTCAGATACAAAATATCATAAATGTGGTCCCCTTCCACAAAATGTGTTTTCTTTACAGTAAAAAATTAATAAATGGAATATAGCTATATTTAGGTTTCCTTAAGTGTATGTGGACAGCATAACACCCACACTTGATATCTACAGTGTGTCTCTGGGAGTCATAAGATTTGGAGATCTAAAGATTTTAACTGATTTTCATACCACCAGGTGTGTATCAGATTATTACACTGAAAAGGATTATTAAACACTGTAGAAAAGCCTCATTTATTTCTTATGTAAAGAGGGGACACATTCTTTAGAAGAAGGTGAAAAAAAATCAAGTCTCATAGAAGTAATTCTCAACTTGAAGAAAAAATGTCCATCAGTATAAATAAGACAATAATGAACAGCATGAAAAATAGCTTTTGAATGTTACACTTTCCATATATGATTCTGTACAGGATCAGAGGTTGAGTTCCCAAATTCCATTCTTCACATGTCCCATATTTCTCATCCACCAACTTCATTAAGTGATTATTTTCAGTTTATCCCACAGTCTGGTTTGTTTTCTGTAGGCTGTGAACATTTTTTTTTCTTCTAAAAACTCTGTTAATAAGACCTCATATTTAGAATTTAATATAAATGCTTTGCTTGCAATTTAATTGATATTTGCATAAAGAAAACATTTTGAAGCAAATAAAATCACAAGAGTGGTTTTATAATTTTGTTTTGTTTTCACATGATAGATATCTTTTAAAAAGGAAGAAGATAGTTCTTGTATTACATTATTAGAAATTGTTTGTAAAGTAAAAGTATATTTTAAAAAATACATTGTTAACTATTTACTGGAGTTTAAATATTCTCTGGTTCTACTGAAATAGGAATTTTCTGAGAAAAGCCAAAGATCAGAATTTTATGTCAGACACCATCAGTGGAGATTGCCTCTTTTCTGTCCTTGAGTGTAATTCATTCATGTTATTAATTTCTGAGGTGATAAGTAAAACTTCAAAAATGGATTATTATATTTTTATTACTTCCCAAAATGTTAATGGCTCCGCTAAATTGACAGTATCATATGTCCACTCTTGCAGATTCCTTTGGGTGCAGGTGGTCAGGTGTTGAGAACAGTGGCATTGCAAAGTGGAACTGCCCCATGCCAGACACAGGCAACTCCAGTCAACTGTAATGGACACACTGCAGGATGCAGCCGAGACCATCAGCCAAGATGATGACACATCTGAGGTAACATATTTAATAAAGGACAAGACACTGGAGGGAGGAGGAAGAGGGCTGAGGAAAAAACGTGATCAAAACAGCCCTGAAGACACCATGGTCAAAGAAGAAGGAGAAGGAATATCTTCTCCAGATGCCAGGGCAGAGATTCCCCTGAAGCCTGTGGAGAAGAAGATAATGAAGCAGGTTGTCCCCCTGTATCCCACAGATGACTATGGCAAAGAAGATATATGCACTGCAGACTGTGAAGGACTACAATGCAGGAGGTGGAGATGTGATGAAGGAAGGTGTGGCCTGTGGAGAACTTACACTAGAACAGCTTGTGAAGGGCTGCAGCCCATGGGAAGGACCCCATTCTGGAGCAGGGGAAAGGTGTGAGGAGGAAGGGGCAGGAGTGGCGTGGATTGATAACAACCCCCATTCCCTTTTCCCCCAGTGGCACAGGGGGCAGGGAGGTAGGAGAGATGAAAGTGAAGGAGTGAATCTAAGACTGGGAAAAAGGAGTGTGAGCAGGGGTAACAAATATATATATTATCAATTTGATTAATTGTTTAGCTTGAACTTAAACTAACTGATATAAACTTGACTGCCCAAGTCACACCTGGTGGTTACACCACCTATGATGGTAATTACTAAGTGATCCTTCTGTCTTCATTTCTACCTGTGAACTTTTCATTCTGTTTTCTCCTCCTGCCCTGTTAAGGATGGGAGGTGAGAGAGTGGCTGGGTGGGCATCTGGCAGCCAGTCAAGGTTGGTCAACCCACCATGCATATTCAGAAGACCAGCATACTGTGGCAGTGGAGCAATGAGAAATCAGTTTTCCAGCATTATTGGTGAAGTATCAGTGATGTATTGGAAGTGCTTAATTAATGTAAAAGGTGGAAGAAGTCCCTTCTCCAGCTCATATTCGTCACCTTAGAATGTTTGAAGCTGAGAGACAAAGAACCATATTTTTTACTTATCAGAATTACTTGATTCCTTACACGGTGATATATAATGCTTGGCAAATAATGGGAAACTTTGAATGATACAAAGTTTCTGAATTATGTATATATCTAATATAGGCAATACTGTGGTCCACAAAGGATTAAATGACATCAGACATCTCAAATGTAAAAAAAGAACTGTCACCAGCTTCACTGTTGCTGACAGTTGTCACAAGTTAACACAGCTATTTCTTTCAAGATTCTCTTTAGAGATTGGACACTATCCAAAAATCTTCTGTATTTATACTCCAGAAGCTCACAATTCCAGTGACCTTGTGTTATTAGAAGATAGTCCTAAAAGACAGTCCATAAAATATAATCTTCAAGAACTAAAATAAAAAATAAATAATCAATAGAATGGATCTTAAATTTCATTCATAGTAGAAGCAGTTCAGAACTATTACTGTCAATGGCCATTGCTGTTCATAAAAGATGCATGTTAGCAATTACTTTAATCTGTAGGATATTGTTTCCTTATGACTCTAGCAGGAAAATGGTATTTCCTTGCTTTAATGTAATGTTTTAGATTTTCATGAATGTACATTATTACTCAGGGACCCACCAACATTTCCTACTATAGATTGTAACTGTTAAACTGCTCTCTGAGAGGAGACAGTAGTTTTATCCTACTATTAAAAAAAGATGTGACGTATGTATGTCAATGGTTCACACTGTATTTACCAACATAAGTCAAGGATGTCTCTTCTAATGTCTCTTTTATGTCTTTCTGAAGATTTAGATTTACTAAGAAATTTCATTCTATCAGCAATAATTCTGTGGTTTTTTTCTAGCTAAACCTGCAAAAATAATTTCAGAACCTGCAAATGAGTAGTTCAGTCTGTTGAAAAATCAGCATCTTAGTACAAGACGTTATTCCACTTACAATAAAATTCATAAGGGAAAAACCATTGTGAGCACTTGTGTTTAAACTTACCATGCCTTCACAGAACAATCTGGTTATAGTGGTAACTGGCCATTATGTGTGAGGTTTTTAACAGCCTGAGTTTGCTGAGGAGAGAAAAAAGAAGTGAACTAGTCAAATGTATTCCTTAGAGAAAGTCTAAACCCTCCAATTGGAGGATAAAGTAATAAAAAAGAAGATAGATCTGTTAGAATCAGCAGATGGGGTCAGAGGATGTTGTCATGAAGGGCATGTTTTTGCAAAGAAACTTAATTAGCTGGTTTTTATACACTAAGTGGGAATGATCTATGGCTATCTCATTGTGGGTACACATATTTCTACAGTATCCTATTGTTGTTTATGGACAGTGAAAAAGATTCAGGCATCCCTTCAGTTCAGTTTGTTTCATAGTAAGTAGAAATAAAACCAGCTCAGATAACTCACATTATGAGTGTGGAATATTACCTCTATACACTCCGAAAGCTTCAACTTTGAGTGTAAAACTAACTGAAAAAAAACCCCAAAAAAACTATGAAAATCTAAGAACTTTTTTTCTGTTTTTTAATGTGGAATATTTCAAAGCAAATATTTCAATTAAAAAAAAAAAAAAAAAAGATTTTCTATTTTGCTCCATAATATTGAGCTTTATTGGTTTGGTTTTGCTTTTCAGTAGAAAAATAATCTCTAACTAGCAGCTGATTTAGAAAAGGTTTTTGAAGTTGAAGAACTGATTTTCCACTGAGAGTTTTATCTTTTTCTATGTGTTGTGAGTTAACCCTGGTAGGCAGCTAAGTTCCTACTCAGTCACTCACTCATCCTACAGTGGGATGAGGGAGAGAACTAGAAGGGTAAAAGGAAAAAAGTCTCTTGGGTTGAGATAAAGACAGTTTGATAGGTAAAGCAAAGCTGTGTGTGTGGGACCAAAGCAAAATAAGAAATTCAGTCTGTACAACCCATCAGCAGTCAGATCTTTATCCATTTCATGGGAAGCAGGGTATGAGTTTGAATAATGGCTATGTGGGAAGACAAATGCCAACAGCACAAGCATCACCTGCTTCCTTCTTCCTATCTCCAGTTTATATTGCTGAGCTCTCTGTCATATAATATGGGATATCCCTTTGTCCTGCTGTGATCAGCTGTGTCCTGCTGACTTCATGTGAACCTCTAGCCTACTTACTGGTGGTACAGTGTGGGAAAAAGATGGTGTTTAGGCACTGTCCCACAATAGCTAAAAGATTGGTATATTTTCAAAGCATTTTTCCACAAATCCAAAGCAGCCCTGTACAGGTTGCTGTGAAGAAAACTCACTGCATCCCAGCCAGACCCAGTACACTATGTATACATGTTAGACTGGAATTGTGCCTTAAGAATATAGAGCAAGGGGAAACATCTTATATTATTAATTTCCTATATATTTCATATAATAATCACATGCAATACATTGGCACATAGCTGTCTTTAAACATGCCTTTATCCACATCCTAATGTGTTGCTCTTTATTTCATGGAAAAAGGTGTAAAATAAACCTGATTGAAGCATTAATCACTTGAACTAAGCCCACATTATTGTTGGGTTTTTTTTTATATGACTTAAGTCATATTGTGACTAGAGTTATTCACTGAAGTGTTTGAGGGGAGGAAAAAATCAAAAATGATTACTACCTTGGGGAAATGGAAATAAGGGTAACAACAAAATTACTAGTGCATGTATCATGCACAATTAGATGAACTATGAAATAAAAAAAAATAAGAAAAGTCACAGAATGAAAAATTATGAAACTTCAGCAATATAACAACACTAAGAAAAAGTTTAATTCATTGTGAAAGCTGATTAATGAATCAATGGTCATGAAGTGTTCTCATGTTTCTACCTAAAAAGAAATTGTCAGTAGAAGGAGGAAAACATTGCAGTTTTAACAAGGCAACATGCAGTTGTTGTCAAGGAAACAACATCATCTTGTTGCTATAGCAGCATTATACAGGACATATGTTAACATGAAAAACAGTAAAAAGTAAAATTCTTTTACAGACAGAATTCTTATGATAGTATAAAATGCTGAGTCCAATGCTGAACAGAAGGGTTTGAATTAAAAACTCCAGAGACGTTCACACTTCAGCTATTTCCATGATAGAAATCCTTTGTACCTGCTCTGCTCTATAAGTTCTAGGAAAAGAAAACTGGAAAAAATATTAAAAACTAGAATTATGTTTCTCTTCTATTTTTTTCTCTAAAAATAATGTCTTAGATTTAAAATTCACTTACCACCACCCACACACCATCCCACCCTACAAAAAGGAGGTCAGCTTTCCACCTGTCTTCCAGCAGTATAAATCTTTACATTCTCCTTTATTGACTTGATTCCATGCTCACAATTTTTGTTTGCCAGTAAAATAAGATGACTGTGCTTTTCTGAAAAACTCCTGCTGTGAGCAGGTGTTGATCTTGCTGGGGAAAGATTTCAGTATAATTTATGACAGTCATGTTATTACCTTATTTTGTTATAAAGAAAGCGATAGTGACTTGTCTGACAGAGAAGCCAGACAACTGGTTTGATAGCCCTCAAGGAGAAAGTCTACAGGTTAGCCGAACATCAGAACATGATTTCCCTGAATTTAATGCTGTAAAAGTGTTCACTACCTAGTGTGAGACCTGTTGAATTATTCTGTGTAAAGAACGTCTTGACAACACCTTGCAGGAAATAGCAGATATAGTCTGGATATGGAAAGAGGAATATAGGTATATGAATCTAGTTTACACATTACTGCACAGAAGTGATTTTTAGACACCTTCAGGTTAAGGTGGCCATAACAGTCTTTACATTCTGATTCACTTTCTTTGATTCAAGGACCCACATTTTACTCAGCATGCAGCCTTGGTAAACAGACTGATTCTTAGCAGAGGGATCTCAGGTTTGTTACATTCCACAAATTACAGCATCTTTTACTGTTTGATACACCTTTTGTATTAGCTTCTGCATCATGTGGAGCTTAAACTGAAAGGAAGTTGACTGCTGTCTGAAATGTTTAACAGAATAGGTAATAAACAGTGATCTTATTTTAATGTCAGGTCAAACTTTTTAGCTGCTGTCAGAACTTATTTGTTGGATACTTTAAGCCTTTTGATTGAGTCACTCTTAACTTTAGTAGCTGGAATATTGTATGCTATAGATAAATAATATTGTTAGCTAAAAGAACACTACCAAATTAAGGAAGTAACACACATTTATCTTTTCAAACTTTAACTACAGCATTTACCAGATCTGTGAAATTGCAACTGTGGTAATAAACTTCAAGGAGAAGGTTAATCTCAGGTATGAAATAGAGTCTGCTTCTCCGTTAATACCTACATTCCTCAGACTGTACTAAAATGTCTCAAGATGTTACAAGAGACAAAATAAAAATTGTCAACTTGTTTACTGCAAAAGTCTTGACCCTGTTACTGACAAAAGTTTTTGGAAGTCAAATGGCATTTTTCTCAAATAAGCTCTGCAGAAGTCATAAAAAAGCTATATAATATCCCAAAGTGCAAACCTGAATGTAGTTTTTCACTCAAGTAGCCAAACACACTGTGTTCTATAAGGGGAAATTAGAATTCCTCTATCACAAAAATAAATGTCTTAATTTTCAAGATGTGCAGTACAATCAACCTTCTATCTTGTCCATATATATTCTTTTTTTATTTCCTAAAGCTGTTTTGTGACCCTAACACAATAGTTCCCTGTTTCTCTTCCTTTCTATTAGTAGAAATGTGACCCTTCGCATATTTCTTTGCTTTATTGTCATATATAATGCTCTGGTGACAAAGACTGGTCAAAGATATTTTTAGATGTGTCATTTTGGTTGTTCTCATTCAGTTCTCTTAGTGCATAATTAAAACACACATACTCGAAATAATTTCAGTGCTAATTTCGCAGTAGCTATCTTTCTATCATACTATATACTTTGCTTCTGAAAGTTAGTGTGCATTTTCTGAGGGCACAATTTATAAACACACCCAGAATGGTGTTAATGTAGCAATTATCCACATTCAGTGTCCAATATCGAACTCCTCGGCTATTTTTAAATTATTTTATTATCTTAGAATAAAAAACAGTTTTATATTCCTTTCTTTATTATTGTTAATATATAGCTTTCAGATACCTCCATTAGACACAGAATTAAAATTCTGCAAGCAGAAGGCAATTAATGAAAAAAAAATAATGTGAGAGATTTGATATCATTTTGATTTGATTATTAGGGTAACTATCCAATTAAAAACATAGCTCCTAAAGAATTTAATTGTACTTAGTATAAATCACATTAATTAATTCTGAATCAATTTCTGATTTGATGTCTCAGCACTACTACAGGAGTTGTTAACCTATCATACAATTAATTCAAACAAATGAGCAATATTTATATTTGATTTCAGTTTTATTATATGGTAGATATCTTACATAAGAAGCATAGGAACATAAGGATATTTCCATGACAATACAGAGTCATATACAAATTTATACTGTCTTTGATTGGGATAGAGATAGATGTCTTTGTAGTAACTTGTATGGAGCTTTGTTTTGGATTTGTGACTAATGCAGTGTTGATAATACAGGTATGTTTTTGTTGAACAGTGTTTACACAGTGTCAGTTTTCTCTTTTTCCTATGTTGCTCTGCCAGCAGGTAGACTGGGCATTCACAGGAATCTGGGAGGGGACACAATTAGGAAAACTGGTTTCAACTGACCAGAAGGATGCCCCATACAACATGATGTCATGTTCCTATCCTGTTCTGTTTTCCTTTGTTTTTTGGTTTCTGGTTTGGGGGGAATTTTGGTTTTGGGTGGTTTTTTTTCTTGCTTGTTTTCATTGCTTGTTGTTTTGGGTTTTGTCTGCTTTTTTTTTGTGGTTGTTGTTTTGTGGAGAGGCTGCACATCGCTGTCAAAATTCTGGACACAGAGAGACAATTGAATCATTCCTGGACAAGAGCTCATGGTTCTGAAATCAAAAGAATTTGGATTCTTTACATTTGGCAAAGTTAATAACTTCATGCAAACATTTGCAAAGCCAAGAATAGCATTATTTTGGTTCCAGTTACATTTTATTTCCCTGCTTGCCCATTCAATTTGTAGACAGCACAAAAAAAAAAATTATATAGCCCATGCTTCATCAGAAGTCACACCTAATAGGCATTTATTTCATTCTCTATACAATACTGGGGCAATAGCAAGTATTGTAGAAATGGCAGAATGGTGTCAGTGATGATGGTTTATGGTAGAGCAGTTTTACATTCCAAATAACTTAGTTTCTGAGGCATTGAGTGACAGTAAACAATGTATCAGTTTGAACTTTGGTAATATTCTTTAGGTGAATATATAAGATGCTGATCCCTTGAATATAGCATTGTGTTCTAAATCACAGAATCACAGAATGATAGGGGTTGGAAGGGGCCTCTGGAGATCATTGAATCCAACCCGCCTGCCAAGACAGGTTCACCTAGAGCAGGCTGCACTGGAACATATCTAGGCAGGTTTTGAATGTCTCCAGAGACGGAAGTTCCAACACCTGGGCAGCCTGTTCCAGTGCTCCATCACCCTCAAAATAAAGAAATGCCTTCGTATGTTTAGATGGAACTTCCTATGTTTACGTTTGTGTCTGTTACCTCTTGTCCTGTCATTGGCACCCGTGAAAAAAGACAGGTCCCATCCTCCTGACACCCACCCTTTAAGTATATATAAGCATTGATAAGATCCCCCCTCAGTCTTCTCCAGCCTAAAAAGACTCAACTGCCTCAACTTTTTCTTGTAAGAGAGATGCTTTAGTCCCCTAATCATCTTCATAGCCCTTTGCTGTACCATCTCCAGCAGTTTCCTGTATTTCTTGAACTAGGGAACCCAGAACTGGACACAGTACTCCAGATGTGACCTCACCAGGGAAGAGTAGAGGGAGAGGAGAACCTAAATTGAAGCAGTTAAAATAAGGCTATTTATATGTTTCCTGATTATAGTGGTTTTAAAATCTCAGTCGTATCTTTGTATAAAGTAGACTTCTGATGTGTCCTTGAAATATGTTTTTCCTGCAGAAATAAAAAAAAAAAAAGTTATGTCAATGTTGTTGTTTAAGGGTTAACAGATTGAGTGGGAAGGACAGGTGGTAACCCCAGGACCCTGAAGAGTCAGAGGGCAGCTGTTCCTGCCCTTTCCTGCCACACTCCATAGAACAAGGAGACCAGAAGTTCAGGGGGTTCTTCCTCCCCAGACTCTGGGAGATATGATGACATCTCAGCTCGGCTGGCCCTGACTCCACGTGTGCCATGCAATCCATTGACATCCCAGAGTGGGTTCTGTATACAGGTCTGTATCCTTCTTCCCTTAATATTCCTTTTTCTAATTTCCTCCTGTTATTCATTAAGTTTGTTATAGATATTTCAGTTTCCAGGGTACCGGTTAAATAGTCTGTGTTTGTATATGTTCGTGTGTGTGTGATTGTACATATATATATGTGTATGTATGTATATACATATATATATATACATAAAAAATATATATAAAATCAGGGAATGGAAGCTAAATGTTACTCATTTGCAACTGAGATGCTGTACAAGCCTTATTTCCTCCTACTCTCCAGTGAATCTTGGACAATTTCTCCTTAGTATAAAGTATTTAAGAAGATGAAATTATGCCATTCCCATTATTACTACTTTGAGGTTTGATTACAATGTATTGTGTGTTTAGGACACATATTGATGTGTTTCCAACACATGAATTCTATAAAGCAATGAAGAGCATTGAATGGGTATGGATTTCCATGTCCTGACAAGACAATAATCAGTGGGTTGTCTTTAAAAATATACTCTAAGAAAAGGGAATTTTAGTAAATGTTTTGCAAAAATTCGGTGGTTGCCATAGACTCTGTATGAATTCCCATCATTTTAAAGGCCAAATTTAGAGCTGCTAATGGCACAGTGGAATTTGTTGTGCCTGTGGAATTTATTGTGACTTTTCCAGCTAGTGCCTTTTTCTGCATTTGAAAGTTGTGTGTGGAAGTTCTGAAAATATTTTTTTACCTCAAGCAACTTATGCTAAAGCTTTGATTTCTAATTGATTTATCCACAAAATCTTTGACTGATTCAGTATCTTTATGAGTTATTGAAACCAAGTGTGTAAATTTAATACCTCCAATTTTTGTAAAAGATATTTTGAATACTACTTTTACATTGGATTTTAGTGGTTTTTGGCTTTTCAGGAATCAGAGGCCAGGATATTTCAGCTAGTTATGAAAACAAATACTTTAATAATCATTTGTAAAAACAAAACCATTAACATATCCACAAATGCGCAAGTTTCACAATAACAATTGACAAACATAAAGAATTCTCTGGTTTAGGTACAAAACAAATGTGTATATTTTCTGCAAGTAAGTTCAAAAGAGAGTAAATGATAAGATATATATCTCTGTAGTCTGACCACAGAAACAGAGGTCCTTTGGGAGTTTCAACAGGATTATTCTGAAAGTTGAAGCAAAACTACTGATGCTGTATTTTCTCTGAAATTTTTAAGATTTTCAGGATTTCAGTATTGAAGGAAATGGAGATGACTTTATATATACTTTTATACATAACGCGCACACAAAATTTAGCAGACATATATACAATTGTCATAAATAGCGTCTGTAGGAAGGACATCTTTTAAGGCCTTTATAGAGCAAAGTTTTCATGTCTCTAATATAGCTACAGTGAGTAGAGGAAATTCATAGTTAATTTGTCTCATCTCCCTTTTAACCATGTAACCTAGTTATAGGATTTTCTTTTCTCTTTTCTGTTACAGAACATGTGGAGAGAATTCTCATAATCTGATATTATGACTCTACCACTCAAAAGTAGCTAGAGATGGCAAGACAATTCAATTTCTGTTTTAATATCTTTACTGATATGTCAAAGTTTAGGGTCAGGGCTGTCCACTAAACCTATAGCAAATTTTGTCTGTTAACTCCTCTTCCTTCCCAAAGGAGAAGAGAAAGGGAATAGAGGAAAGAGATTTATGAATTAGAAAAGAAAGATAGAAGAGCTTTAATGATAATGATACTAATAAAATGGAATATATACAAGTATATATAAAACTAATATTGAACCCAATCTCCCTGATGGCAATTATGCAAATGTCACCATTTACGCTGTGGAGCAGGCACTGAGGAAGTCCCAGACTGGACTCAGCAGCAGACAGGAACTGGATTCAAAATCATGTGTATTTGAATCAAAGGCAGAACTGACAGAGTCTTCCTTGGATTCTGACCATTAAAGAGCTTGACCCTTGTGATCCCTCAGCTTTGTACTGAATATGACATACATGGAACGGAATGGAATGGAATGGAATGGAATGGAATGGAATGGAATGGAATGGAATGGAATGGAATGGAATGGAATGGAATACCTTCCTGGTCAGTTTAGGGTCACCTGTCCTGTCCACTCCTCCCTGCAAGTGTGATCTCTGACTTTCTGCATCCCCAACATGTCACACAAGATTTAGTAGTGACCTTGGTCTGCACAGGAACAAGTATAAACGAGCACCTTTCTGCACACAGATGCTTGGTACTAACTCTAAACATGGAGTGTTATCACTGCTAGAAGCAGACACTGCCTGTGAAAACATGCTGCTAGCTTCAGAAAGTGAAGTTAGAAGAATTGAGCTGAAGAGCAAAATCACTGAACAGAATTAGTTCTGATCTAACTCAAACCAGGACAACTGGCAAGCTAAGACATATGGATGGTGCTTACAGTGATGTATGCAATACTATTGATTAAATCTGTCTACTATAGCCACCTTAGTGCTAATGGGATGCTGTAGATGGATCTTCTGAGGCTTTTACCCATCTGACTTCACAATGATTAACATAAAGAATTTATGAGATTCTTAATTACAAGAACACGCACTTCAGATTTTTCCTCAAATCATATTTATATATCAAAGAATAACTCAGCTGCTTTGAGGAAAAAACCAAAATAAAACAACCCAAAATTTAAATTGAATTTTAGTTTTCCATGTTTCCTAATACTGTTGTGATAAAAATTTATACTGAAGGAGTTCAATACAAGCATAATTTCTCTTAAAATTCAGCTACTTCATTATTAGGTAGAAGAGTGTAGTGTTATATACTAATGGTTCCAAATCCTGCACTCACTACTATAGAAGAATAGTATCTAGCGTCTTTACCAGCAGGACATTTTAGGAAATAGCAGAATAACTCAGTGAGGAGTTACAGAGGTTTACAGTTGAAAGACTTGCTGAAAATAACACCTCCTTTTGAAAAAGCAATCCCGTGGGAACTGTCTTTACTGCTCTTTAACCATAAAATTAACATCTCATCACATCATTTGTCAGTGTTACAGGGCTCTAGTTGTACTGCTGCCTCCTATTTCCAGATGGAGTACAACTGTGAACAGTTATCTATATTCTTCTATTTCCCATAGAAAAACAAGTGGAAATGCACAGCACTTAACATGCTATAATGCATGACAACTATACTTTTTCACTAACACACATTATACTGCTTCAGTAAGCTGTACGGATTTTGCAGTTATTTCTAAAAGAAATCTACAGAATATTATCCAGAATGGAAAATATATCACCATATGATATGCTGCTTCTTTAAAATGTATGTATTTCAGAGGAGTAGCAGATTATTCAGATGCTGGGCAAACTAAAGCAACAACTGATATCCTCATGTCAAAAGAATGCAAGCAGAAGTCCCCCTCATAGAGGAGAGTGGAAGTTTACAACTTATTGCACTATTTTGAGAATTATTACCTGACCCTTTGGTAGTGACATGTGTGTGTCTGCTATGTAAGATGCACATGGCTTTCAGAGACAAAAAGCTGAATTTCAAGATTATGAGGCTGTTCTTAGGAAATTATAAAATTATTTACATTGGAGAGGTTACAAATGAGAAACACCTATCTCATTGTCTCTTCCATACAAGAATAAGGGACACTGAAAGAAACTGAAGATGGCGAGTTAAAAAAAAAAAACAGCAACCAAACTTCTACTATATTTTTTCTTATGCTGTCATTTCTGTCTCATAAAATTAAACACTGGTGCATATAGTCTGTTTCTCTCCCAAAGTACACTAAATGCACAGGGAATTCCTCAACAGTCTCAGGAAAATAATCTGAAATAATTATGTCAGATACACTGCATTTACATAGCTCATTTTTCCTAATAATCTCAAAACCACTATCAGATAAATAGAAATGATTATGCTAATTAAAGCCATGGGGAAAAAGAGTCACAGAGGGGCTTTGGACAAAAGAAATTTTATAAACAACTGGACTTAATTTCCCCTGTCACCCATCGTACCTTTAAACATGGAAACAGAAAATGCCTTTAGCAGATACATGCAAGTTAACAATAGAATTAAATTACAGATTTACATTGTACTCTGGAAAAAGGATAAGCATTCCCAAAATCATCTTGTCATGGTGTATGTTTCTCTCATTTTACTTGAATAATATCTGAAGAAAGGCTATAAAATACAGTTAAGTTTGAAAAATCTGTTGGCATGAACCCAGACTTTAGTCTTGATTTAGAAAAAAAATGGTTTATTCTCTTTCAATAAGCATCATTATTAACACCTTTCTCAGTTGAATGGTATAGAGCAAAGTACAGTACCCTTTTTTTTTTTTACTTCTTTCATCATTAAAGCAAGATGTTACACTAGACTTACATTTCTCTGACACTTGTATACCAAACTGCATAGATAAGGGAAACTGCATTCCAATATTCCGATTTGCCTCCTAATGAGCAGAATTTTTGCCATCAGAACATGTAATTACGTAAAAACAATTCTGTGAAACATCTTGACTGTTATCATATGAGTATGAAACTGAAGTTGCTACAAGGTATGAGTAAATCTAATAGTAAAATAGAATTAAAATTATGGTTTACTTTTTTAACTACTTTGACACAGTACCTACTTCTTCATTTGGGTTTTTTAATCTACTTTTAAATGAAGGTTGTGTAGGGGAAAAAAGTGTGATTCAGAGTTAAGAAAAATATCATATAACCTATGTAAGCCTATAAGCAGCACTAAGGAAAACATAGTGTCTCATCTCAAATTCTTATAGAAACCAAGTTCAATAGGATAAACAAACCCTAAAAGGACTCCATCTTTTTCTTTCTTTTTGTTGTTGTTGTTGTTGTTCTTGTTGTTACTCAGGGAGAACAGTCTTAATTGAAAATTTTGATACATATTATAATGACTTTTCACTCAGGATCAGAAATATAAAGTATAACAATATTTTATACCCACTATTTGAAGAGAGTAGGAATATATATTTGGTTACATTTTCTCATCTGTTTCTATTTGATTTGTAAATTAGGCCTTTGTTAAAAAAAAAAGAAAAATCAAGACAAAAATTTATTTAAATACCCTATGGTCTTTTGACAGTTAATGGGATTTTGATTTCCTTGGATTTGCTGACAATAATTATTTCATTGTCATTGTCAAGGGAGAATCCTATCAGCATGGCAAAATAACACACATACAGAAAAGTTAGGCACTAAAGTATCTTTTTTTTTCTTCTTTTGTTTTTCTTTTATTTTTCCAGTGGCTTTATAACAATGGCAGAGAAATAACAGATTCCACTTGCATTTCAAGTCTTCAAAGACCTTCAAATGCAGAATCTTGGCAAAAGCACGTGATGTAGTAGTTTGAGTTTCTTCTTTGCCTTACTTCTGTCAGAAAGATATTTCGGGTTATTTCAGCCATAATCCATATGTCTTTTTGAAGTAGTACATTAAATTACAATATATTACAATAAGAAGTGGAAAATATTATAGAAGACGGGTCTTTCTAGATGTCATTTCTGTTTCCCTCTAAGTCTCTGACAGAGGTCACTTTTCAATAGAACTCATAGAAGTATGTCGGCTTTTAAAAGGAAATTTACAGAGGAAAGAATATTTAATAAAATATTTATGTTCTATGGTTCACTGAGTATTAACTGGTGTTTTACATACTTACTTTACTAGAAGAGACTAGGAGTGTAAATAAGAGGGGTAAATTAAATGTAGGCAAACTTTGCACATTGCATGAAATATTGCAATTGTCCTTCCCTTTGAACTGAGTCCTGGGGACCACAGTGCATGAGCTTCTAGAAGATTAATGTTCTTTACATTGCATTACAGTCACTGAAATGAGGACAAAAAATACTGCATTATGAAAGAATGATTCTGAAATTTATACAAAAGTGAGATCACACCATATCTTTCAAGTTGAGGAAATTAACAACAGATAAAACACTCTACTTACCTGAAGGAAAGTACTGCGTATTAAAACATACCACTTCCTAAAAAAAAAATAATTCCCTTCATAAAGCTAGCTACTTCTAAGTAGATGTTAAACTACTGACTATTTAGTACTTGGCATTATTTCAAGTTTTGTCCTGCTACTGTCATGGGCAAAACAGAATCAGCTTAATTAATTAATTTAATTAATTTAATTTGAAATGCTAATTAAAAAAAAAAACAACATATTTTTTTCTGTTACCCAAGGTATAATGGATGTGAAGTAGGTATGTGGAAGTATTGGAAAAGCTATAGATGTCATCTATCTGGACTTCTGTAAGGCCTTTGACATAGTCCTCCACAACATCCTTCTCTTTAAATTATAGAGATACGGATTTGATGGGTAGACTGTTTGGTGAATAAGGAATTGAGTGGATGGTCACATCCAGAGGGTAGTACTTAATGGCTTGATGTCCAGATGGAGATCAGTGACAAGCGGTGTCCCTCAGGGGTCCATATTGGGACCAGTGCTCTTTAAATATCTTCATGAGTTATGTAGACAGTGGGATTGAGTGTACCCTCAGCAAGTTTGCAAATGACACCAAGATGAGTGGTGCAGTTAACACACCAGGGAGATGGGATGACATCCAGAGGAACCTAGACAAGCTTGAGAAATTGACCTGTGTGAACTTCATGAGGTCCAACAAGGCCAAGTGCAAGGTTCTGAACCTGGGTTGAGGCAATCCTTGGTCTCAATACAGGTTGGGCAGTGAAGAGATGGAGAGCAGCACTGTGATATATATCACAGATATCAAAGCACAAACCAAGTCATGACTGGACCACAAGGCTTGAAGTTCCTGTTTTCATACAAACTCAAATACGAAGCTAATTCTGAGAACTGCAACCTAACCCCTGCGCATGCACCCAGACCCAGGCCTTGGCAGACCAAGGCATCTGGAGACCTCTGAAGACCACGTAAGACCCCTCAGAGTCAGTATTGGGCATGTGTACCACTGCCAGATCTTAGTGGTAGCTATCACAACTGACCCTTTTCTTCCTTTCTTTCCTTTCTCTCTTTACTTTGTGAATTTGTTGTCAGTCAAATAAAGTCACTTGGTGCTTGACTCTGTTTTGAGTCTTAATTCTATTCCTGAGAATATGAGCAAAATCTCTCTCTGGTGTATGACCGGCGCATGACAGTCGGACATGACAACTTCCAAGCCTTCTTCCCTGGCAATCCTTTTTAATTTGAATCACAGTGTCTTTTCTGTGAAAACCCTGATCTCTCAGAATTCTTAGTAAGGAGGATTAGAATTCTCAAACTTTTCTCAGTACAGTACCAGCTGTCACAATGGGTCATCTTCAGTTCTTGGAAGTATTTCAGTGTTGTTTCCAAGCCTAAACCTAAGTAGTTATGAAAGTGTTTCTCACAGTGCTGTAAGTTTCCAATGGCACAATCATTTTCTAGGGAAGAATTCTTTCTGATAGGTATTTCACAAAATCAGTTTTCTTTGTTTACTCAGTATTATTTTCCTTGTCTTACGAATCTCTTCATTAATTCAGAAGAAATACCATCTTCAGGTTGTTCTCTCATATTTTTACATTGGCTCAAGATTTTCTTAGACTCAGACTATTCTCTCTTTATATAAAAGGAACACAAAAAAACTTACCTTGAGTACACAACAATTGCCCAACAATGAGAGAAATTAATGCCAAGTAAATAAACAGATAAATAGATAGATAGATACCCTAGACAAATCCAAAGTCTAAGTAAACAGCTAAATGAGTATAATCATTTTCTAGGGAACATTTCCAGTAATAGCCAGTCTACATCGAGATTACCTGTAACCAATTGCCTACTTTTGATGTAATGGATTTTACACTGGCCAAAATTAATACTGAAGAAAAAGAACATCATACTTGTTGCTGTTATTATATTGCCTAAGCTTCTCTATTCTTTTCAAGAGAAAACATGTACTTTTTTCATATACAAAAAGGATCAACATTACAAGGAATACAGGAGGGAGGAGATATGGGAGTACCACTGATGTGGACAAATTCAGTGCTAGAATGTGAAGCTGCTCTAACTTTCAGTGAAAGTATCATAAGAATCAATTAAGTAGTTGTAGTAGTGGTAATAGTAGTAAAGATCAACAATGCAATGGGCTACTTTGTTCTAAAATAAATTAAGCAATTCTGTCTACCTGAGTTCTGCAGAAGCTGGCTTTAGCCTTAAGAAAAGTTTTTGAAATAATCTCATGCTTTGTATATCTCTTCTGAGCTGTATTTTAGCACCTTCAAGAGCTAAAAAAATTATGTGCAATACTTCAGCTTTGAAGTTTTTTTCATTAAAAAAAACGAGAACATGCACGCAGCTAGACTTAATTAATCTCACTGAATTAAATGCTGAAGTATTTTGTACTGAGTGATTATATTGTGTGATTAAATATTGAAATATTAATTACTTTTCTGCATTTTCTTGTTGTAGAGAAGATAGATTTATCTCTTAGACTATATGATCTATATTGATGATCATTGCCTTTATTGTCTTTATTTATTCACAGGAAATATCAGGATAAAAATAAAGACATAAGCATGCTAATTGTGAATTGCTTTCTTATGATTATATTGACAATAAATTTTATCTTACTTTTTATGTTACTTTCTTTTGTTTGGCTAAGAAATACTTTACACATGAAGATGCAAAATCATTACACTAAAGAGTTGAATGGAAGCTGTTCAGGAATAGGCAACTTTATTTCTTTAAATTACTGAAAATGTCATAAAGCTAGGACTTGATTGCAAAGCATATACAAAGGATAAGTATTACTAGGTAATAATATATATATACACCCAAACAAACCTTTAAATTACAATTTAAGCCTTATGATATTTTTGTTGTTTTAAGGACTGACAATTTTCACTGCCTCTTTGCAGCAAACAGTTGCATCTTTGGAGCTTATAATTCCTTTATTTCTCTAGACAAATTAATATCTACCCATCTTCCATTATAGGCCATGTTTTCTGGGTTACTGATGTTTCTGAAGTTTTTCCAATTAACTCATTACAACTAGACACTAAACATTCAAGCAGGCCAGTTTCACTATGCACTTTAAGCTTCCATGGCACCTCAGTTAGAAGCTAATCAAAGGAGTAGAATTTAGGAACCTTAAGCTCCCACATTACAGGAAGAATTCAGAGGTCATTTCAAAATACCAAAGTTACTTCTTTGAAGATTAAAGGTCTGAATATCCCTCCAAAATGAAATAACAAGGCACCATTCATCAAATGTCCCTACTCACTACAGGGGAGTTGGACTAGATCACCTTTAAAGGTCCCTTCCAACCCAAACTATTCTATGGTATGACTCTATGAAATACTAGCACAATGCTACAGGGATTCTTCTTTAGTTTCTGGCTTGGGTAGAAGGATTTTTTTTCAACTTTTTTCCTAGCCCTTATGTGAATCTACATCTCATTTGTGGACTAATTGTAGTATTCAACTCTTTAAAATTTTTCTGAGCAATTATTTAACATTCTAAACTGTTTGTGCCTTTACCTTTTCCACTATATTGCCTGTGTGACTGACCAAACAGAGTTTATATATCAAAGGAAAAGAAATCAAAGGTGTATGCAATGATAATAATTCAAGAATCTGATTTAGTTACTGGTAGAGGGAGGGGAAGAAGTGAGAGAAAAGTGAGAGATAAGGAATGTGTTGTCTTCAAAATTCCAATTTCAATTTGTGCAGAGTTATAACAGGAAGCCAGATGTATAAAATAAAGTATTTGCATCTTTGTCTCAGTCAAGCCCTCCTTAGTGCACACTGAATTGAAAAGTAAAATTTCTCATTTGATTCTTGTAGTCTCCTTAATAACAATCTTGAAGATCCCCATCAGAATCCTTCTATATTTAAACAAGAGGCATGACTTTTTGTACACCTTCAATGTATTTTTAATGTGTTTTCATGTAGGCATGCTTTTCTTAACATTAATGGGTATATAATGTCTAATGTTACTTTAATTTTAATACCTTTTCTTATATATAGTGTTTACTTAAAACTTCTATATTAGGTTCAGAAAAGTTCACATCAGAATCTTCTGTGATTAAAAGAAACTTTTTCAGATCACTTTTATTCTAATAAAGTTTTAAATCCCTTTTCTGACCTTTTCATAAGTGGCTAAGGTTTGTTTCTTTTAAAAAAAGATGCCCAGTATAATGGGCTAGTTATTTTTGCACAAGATCAAATCTGTTGCCTACACATGGAGGGCTGGTTGTATCTGAGATACTCTTCAGTGTTCAAGTTATTCAGTGAAGGTCTAACAGATATGGCACAAGACCTATAGCAGACTGATATTACCTTGGGGAGGCAGCTGAAGAACAGATGGGAGACTTAGACATCTAATGGCACTGAATCAAGTCTATTCTGATATCCTATAAATAAACACTTGCTACACATGGAAAATAAGCCAGTAGCTTCACTGTAGTGGCCCAGAAAATTGTAAGGAGTGATTATTCAAGTCATGAATTTTTCTAAGGAGTACAAAATGTCTTCAGTTCCATCTCAGTACAGCTAAAGCAACTTAAGATCTCATATTATATGATTTGTTAAACATAAACGTTAATTCAGTGCATGCAGTATATCCTTCATGTGTGTGACCTTTGTACCATTATAAGACAACTTACATGAGTAGGAGCTGTTCCATTTCCAGAAAAAAATTATATATATTAATATGCTCAATGACTGCATAACAATTAAGTAGACCTGGAATAGTACTGAGTTGATTCTTACTTTAATTCTGAGGATCAGTCTAGGTTTTGATAGAATATCAACAAGATCATTATTATATTCTGGAAAGCAAGAAGAAAATCCTAGGAAGTCAATCTGTAAAGAGGAGTTCCTTGTAGTTCCTTTAAAGTATTTAAAAAGAGAGTAATGATGGTAAATGAGAGCGAAAGGACACACCACTGAAGAAGAAGTAAATCATCAGGACCAGGTAGCAGACACATACTGAAAGTATGAAGGAAATGTAATGCAAAGTAAACCATATTGTAATGGAAACCTACTTGCTTGTGCAAGATGTAGGCTCTTGCATAGTGCTTTATTACAAGATTTTTTTTTTTTAGATCAGTTCACATTTTGTTTCTTGTTATTTTAAAACATCATTAGGCATTAGATGAACTTGTTATATATGTAATAGGAGCTGTCTGTAGATACATGAGACATATGCAACAACCCTTCATTTTATCCCTGCTGTTTTAAGAAAATTAAAAGCCTAAATGCTAATTTTCATACCAGCTATATCAGTTCCTAGAATTTTTCAGCTATTCTTTGTCTCTGCTCCTAAATTTCTATGCTTTTTAATCTGTTGTTTGGATTTTTTGATTGGTTTTTTGTTTGTTTTTGTTTTTAAAGTCTTTCTCTTTATAGATTGACAAGAACACATGAACATAAGCCACATTTTAACCTAATATCTTGCATGAGTAGGATACCGTTATTAAAAATAGGGCTTGCTTTTTCCTTTTGTCAGGATTTTTATGGGACTGTAATATAACATTCTTCCCTTTCAAGGCAACTACGAATGAAGACAGATTCTGGATCATAAAATATACCTGTATAGTATATAACCAAGGAATAGATATAAGTTCAGGATTTTGAAACCAAGGGACAACAAAACATGCTTTAATTATCTTATATAATTTCATCAAGTACATTATTCTCACTAATCAGGATTTACTGCCTGAATTGGAAGATGAAATAATGTGTATACTACTGTTACAAGATTTCTACAGGTTCCATTGTTTTGCTCTTAAAATAATTACCTTGAATTGTTTGTTCCTGAAGATCATGAAAGACAACTTATTTCTGCAATGTCATGCTTTTAATTCTTTAAATGGGTAAAATATTATCTTATTGCTAAAGATACCATAGGAAAACAATTAAAGTCTTTCTGTAGACAAAGAACAGGAATTAACATAGGAATGTATGAGCAAAGCTGCGATAAACCAAGATTGGTCTTTCAATATCTACCTTTTTTCTTTTTTTTCAGTCAGTATACTTACAGGAATTTGCTTCAGGCTACAACGTGATCTAGGAAAAGACATATTTCTTGCCTGAAATTTCTTAAATGAGTTACTTCTATTTAAAATCTGTAAGAAATATGCTGATTTTAAACAATTTTACTGCTCGACCCTAAGTGGTTTTGATTTTTAAAAGTGAAATTTAGCAAATGAGTCATGCATATGTCTTGACTGCTTGCAATTTGAGTTTAAAAAATAGATGTTATACCTTCAGACAAAGTAAAAAGTTCCTGAGAATGTTCTGAGTTGTTTTGTTGTTTGTTTGTATTTTTCTTTCAGAAAGATCTGTTAGCATTACCTCCATCTTTTTTAGGAAAAAATAGTGATCGGTGTCCCTCTACACATCATCTGAGTATTCCAACAAGGTAATGGGGACCTCCTGATGCTATACAAGTGTTAAGTCTTTCAGCAATGTCTGTGTGCCATTGTTGATTTAAGCTTACAGATACAGATGTAGTAATAGAGACAAAGAATTATTCTGAAATACCATGTAACTGAAAGGCCACATTCCTTCATTTTCTGGCAGATACGCCAGAAAAATGAATTTGTAAAGTCTGCTTGTATTGAAAATATATAATGTATATTCAAATAGTTTCACATCCACATTTTTATGACAACCTGATTCACATATTCATTTTGCATTAAAGACTGCACATAGTTCCAAGGGGAGTCTTTTGAAAAAGAAAATGTTTTGTACCTGTGGCGAGTACAGACATTCTTTGCAACAAAGAGTATTGAACTGAGTCTAGTAACTAAAAAAAGAAGGGTCATTCTCGTGACTAGAATGTGGAGTGGTGCCTTCTGAGAACTTGATTCTATCCTTTTCTCTGCAGGTGTCCTATGTAATGTTGAAAAAATCAGCGGAATTAAATCTTTCCCACTAGTCACCCATGAGAAGGCTCACATATGTCATCTAATTTATGGTTAAGAACTCTAGCAGAATTCTAGGAGGTCTTTATTTTGAACAATAAACTGAGTACCACTTAATCTGAAAAAATCAGATATACATCTTGAAGAGCTGAATGCTGAGATTAGTGGAAATTAAATCTGTTTGTTGGATCAGCTGTTCATTAAAATTAAAATGGAATATCTTCAAGGAGGCAATCCAGTTTTGAAAAGATTCCTCTGATAATTAGTGAGAGTCCAGCAGAACCCTTCCTGCTTAGTAAAAACAGACTTCCCTTTGATAGGCAATATCTTACAATCACAGGAGCCCTGCTGCAATGTTCATAGCTTTTCATTAGTATGTGTTCTAAAGAGTTTCAGGAACGCTTTATTTTCATGGAACTAGGTAGATGCATACACACTTTTCCACGTAGCATTAAACTATTTATATTTTTTATTTGGAAGAAGAATGAAAGCGAAGGAATGCAAGTTTAGGGAGAAGTCAGGTGTCAAAATCTTTCAAGAAGCAAAATGACTATGAGCGTTTCTCATTAAGTTCCATGGAAAAATATTCATTTAACTTTCTTAGTATTTCTAAAATACTACTCATTATGTCTTTTCACCTTAGGAACTTCTATACGTATGAATTCATCGATATTTTTTAAGCATTCAAATAACATAGATATGGTGATGAGCACCACAGATAAGTCCTGTGAGAACATGAGTAACTCGCTGTTCAGAACACGGCTAGAATAATACGGGCTAAGCAAAGAAGACAAAATATAAATATTGAATAGCTCTTTATGAAGGAAAATCCAATGTCTTTTGTATTGACTAAGGCCAAGGTCCACTAGGGAAAAATACTGATTATTAAAAGACTGGTTCATAATATGCTTATACAGATGGTGACATGAACACCTAAAATGAGACTGTGTGATCCAAGGTGTGCTGCTGCAAAGGGACAATAAAAAGGTAGTTTCTGCAACTGGTTTTAACTGACACTGAAATTAAAACCTTGAAAGTAGATAATCTCAAACTTCTCTCTAGATATTCTGAGGCTGAACTTATTTTCTTGCTGATTCATAAGAACAACAGAAGTTACACCTCCAATTAAAAAAAGGCACTTCAATAATACATTTCAGGAATCTACTGGAAAACTCTAAGACAACGAATCATTATGTTTCATAAAAGTGTTTATTCAGGGCAAGCATTTCTACTCAGACCATACTTAATAAAAAGTATGCAGTTAAAAGTTCATTAAGTCTATCTTTGTATAGACTTGTCAAGAGTCTGAATAAACAGATCAGCTGATCTGTTGGTCAAGAATCAACATAACCCTGACCCCAAAGCCTCCAAACCTGACTATGTAGGAGATAAAAGCTCTCATTCAGCCCATTAGGTTTCCTAACGTATTTTTCCTATGAACACTACTAAAAGACACACTTCATTATTTTCCAGATGAGAAAGTACCACAAATAAAAGTTCTTCAGTCACCTAAGAAATTTTTACATGTCCTTGTTGACTATTGTCAACTTTAGTCTGATTAGAATTCATAATACTAGCCCAGTTACATTCATTCCCTGCAGAATTCAGGAGGAGAAATTAGTTCCTCTCAAATAATACTCACAAACCCAGCATAAAGGTAACAAACCAGGAAATGATCTAAAAACTATGGACAGGAAGAATGCAAAACTAGTTGCTTAAAGAAGAGCAGAAAAAAAAAGCCATTGACCCTGCTTGACCATGTCACCTTTAGGTTAAAAGCGGAGTTGTCCTGAGGTCTAGTCTTTGCTTCCAGAATTAATCATGGAATTTATACTGAGGGGTGAGTTCAGACAATGTAAAAAAAACTTGGAAACAAATGGAGTCCAGGGGCTCTGGAAGGCCCAATTATGCTAGAATTTTTCAGTGAACTTGAGTTTTATAGGGAATATTCCAACAAACTAGTAATATGGTTCCAGCATATGCTACCTCCCCTTTTTCTCATACTTCCTATACATTTATAACATTTATAATGTTATTAAATGCTTTAAATAATAGAAGTGATTAAGTGCTGCATATTCCAGAGAACATTAGAATCCTTTTCCTTTGGTATTACATTATTTTCCCCCACTTAAGATAATGATTACCATGGAATAGACAAAAAGCTATCTATTCTTCTTTGTAAGAAGATGGATTCTAAGAGATTTAACTCAAGATACAGACATAGGCTCTTAAAGTTAGAAATGACACAATGTAATGCATAATTTTCATTCTTCATGGAATAAGCAGTAAAAAATTGAACTCTCCTGAGATCCAGCTTTAGAAGCTGTTCCATTTTGCATTAAATGGCAGTAATTTCTAAACTTTTCAAATCTGCCTAAGAAGTAAGTACATACTGAAAAAATAAACCCCCAAAAAATTGTGTCAGTGTTGCTGTGTAAGCAGTTTTTAAAATATAAATAAAGTGCCTCTATGCAGTGTTACAAATAATGATTAACTGAGTACATGCAAAACATGTTTAATCACCAGTGTTTGTAATGCACCTCTCTTAGAATCCAAAGCGTAATAATAATCTCAGCCTGATGACTTGCTACATTTATTTTTTTAATACATAGATATATATAAAAAGTAATCATTGGAAAGTAAACCCCTGCAACTCCTCTTGATTTTCCAGCTGTAGGGACTCTTTCATAGACATGGAGATTGAGTAACATCTTGTCAAGACAGGACTGTGTGACATGAATATTTTAAGGAGCACACATCGTCAGTTACACAAAATTATTGCCATGTTGCCTTCAAATGGCCACTTGTAGCACTTGTCACTAAGAAGGACATGAAAAGCAACACTGTGAACATACTTCATAGATGACTCTATCCTTATGTGCTGTAATTTAGCTGTTAGAATTTGCAGTAGAATAACTGCAAACAAAACAAAGTGCATGTAGATGTTTTTGCTTCCTCCAAGCAGATAATTTATTATTAATTACCACTCAGGATGTTATTTTCCATAATTTATTTTCTGAATAGTCATGCTTTTGTGCTGAACAGCAATGCTAAGACAGATTCCAGACACAAAATAAAATAACAGGAGTGGGGTTTGCATCTTTCCTCAGAAGCATCTAGGAGACAGTGTGATATTGTGCTCATACTTCCTTTATGTAAGCAGGTTAATTTGTATTTTAGTCTCTTCACATGAATGGACACTTTTTCCAAACTCCATGAAAAGAGAGATTTTTTTTGTTGTTGTTGCTGTTCTTTTTGTAGTTCATATAATTAGAAGGAGACACAGAACCTTAACAGTGAAAAGAGTTACTGTTATAGGGAGAAGGAAAATAACCCAACAACATCAAATCCAAATAACTCACAACTGTGTATAGAAAGCATATGCATGAGGACAGAAACAGATATTGAGATTTCTGCTTCATAATTTATTTCAGTTATTTATATGCTGTTCTTCTTATGGTAGTAATTGAAAGATTTCTGTTAATCAATCTTTTCCCAAAACCTCTGAGAGGAAGTTCCAAAGCAAAGAATATATCGTTTCAAATTAAAATATACTGGGGCATTTGTTTGTTTGTTGGTTTGTGATGTCTTTTACCAAAAAGGGCTTAAAAAAGTAGATGAACTTCATGCAGACAGTCCAGGAGCCGGATATACATAAGGTAACTGAAAAAGAAGGGGGTTTTTATTTATTGCATAGCTTGAGAAGAAAAATGCAATAGAAAAGGAGTCATGGTATGCAGAGCTGTCCAGGGAAGATCCCTGAACTTAGCTATCAACAAAACAAATCAAGCAGCCCTGGTGACATTTTAAGGAAACATTATGCAATGGTAGATTTTATACTGCTGGAGGAATTTAGATTTTTTAAGTTACCCACACGTTTTACAATGAGAATTTCTCACATAGAAATAGTTAACTAACAGAAGAGTTTGTACTTGGTACATCTGCATAGTGGAAATACCCTACCTTCCCTTCAGCATAATTCAGGTGTGTTCAGAACAGTACAAATGTTGCTGATTTTTGAATACAAAATACCCATACTAAATCCAAATTTTTAGTCTTACTTTACATATATTTGATATCTGAGAAGATGTCCTGGCATGTCTCAGTGTGCTTTTTACTAAAAGACTCAAGAAGGTCCGTAGATAAGATACGGCTATAATTTTTCTCAAAAAGAAATATTAGCACAGCTGGAAATGCAAGCACAAATACATGCAGATTACTCCTCTTCTGCTCTTGTGTTTCATTCATTTAAGGCACAGTCACATATCAAAGCCAGATTGGTCAATCTAATTTGATCTTTGATTGGGGAGTCAGTCTATGATGCTATGACAAAGCAAATTGTCTGGTGTCTCACACTTAGAAGAGTTGAATATGAGCCCTACTTCTCATACGGATCATAGGAATTATTAATGTTCTTCATCTCCTGTGTGATTGGACACATTCCTCCATCGCTACAGAATGCAATTTTCCAAATACAGCACCCATTCCTCACATGAACTTGCCCAGGACTGCTGCACACTTCAAGAACGAAAAGATACTTCCCTGTTGTAGAAGTGAAAGGGCTTCTTTCTTTTCAGCTCACTATTGTGTTTCTGAACTAAAAAGAAGCAAATGTTAAACTGACAATTCTAACTTGAAAAATTTAAAAGCACTGTTCAGTAATCTCTTTTCAGTAGAAATGCTTATGAGATACTAAATACTTTCCTTCTCTTTGTTGACATTTTAAAAACTTCTTAGACATCTTTTTAAAACACTTCTCTGGCAAAAAAAAACTACCCTGTGGAATGTGTTGCCATCAATATCAGAAAACCCTATGTTGCTGTAAGACAAGAGAACTAAATAACTAACTAAATTAAATTCTGCAAATTTTTGCTTTCTCCCACATGAAATTTAAAAGAGTGTTGAACAGCCACCTGGCATGGTGTCCATAACAATATGTAAATTCAATTGGAAAAAATGCCTGTTCTTGTGCTACATATAGTTGCCAATAGTCTCTGTTATTAACATAATAGAAAGAATAAAAAAAACCAGCTTTCCCATTTTTTCCCTATATTTTTGTTGTTTTTTTCTTACAGTATGTTCTACATGTACATTTCACACAAAACTATCACTAACAGTTTTTGCCACCCATTTTCTGGAAAATTGATTTATCTGTTTTTGTTTGCAAATTAATTGGTTATAGAAATTAAATTCTATTGGATTTTGTAAACTGGAAGGCACAGGTAACTCATAAAATGAAATCTTTATTATTCATGCTATCACATAGAACATTTCAAAGCTTTAAAAACAGGTAGATAAATAGAAGAAATTTCAGCTGAAATCACTCAAGATGAAGATTCAGATAGATCCTGTGTTTTAATTTGTCATGTCTGTGAAAGAACCTTCAATCTGAATCAAGAGCATGAACATATAAATTGTATAACTATAGCTGGTGTATATGAGCAAACTTGCATGGACAGCATCAGAATCAACAAGAATATATATCAGAATCTGAAATGAAATCCCTGTAGAGCTTCTACTTACATAATGGGGTATTTTGTTTTGTTTGATTTTGTTTTTCTTTTAAACATGAACTGTTACAAAACCAAAATAGGGTGAGTCAGAGTGTATGGAAATGTGCATTATCATGGAGTTTAAGTAGTCGTCTATGAACTGGAAGGCATTCTATAGAGGATGAAAATAGTTATTTTCCCAAAGAGATGAAGCTTGTACCATCCTCCTGCATAAAATCTGTCTGCTATTAACTGTAGTATCTATTAGCAAGCTTGACTAAAGGAGAGCTTTTCAGTTGCATTCTTTGTAAAACTGAGAAAGAAATTAAAATTGAGGAGAAAGACCTATGAGTGTACATAAAATGACTGATCAAGTTAAAAGCTTCAGAATAAGGTTATGTGTTCTTCGAAATCAGAGAATCTAAAGAAGAAAAAGGCTTCACAAATGTGGTAAAGGTTCATCAGACCCATTCACAGTCTCAAAGAACAAAATCAACCAATGATGGAAGCAGAATTAGATTGGATTGAAAGCTTAGGAAGATTCTTGATGGCTTACGAATATGAAGTTTGAAAGTAAATGTTAAGTTCTTTTTGACTAGACTGGTGAAAAAATAAGTCCATGATGACCCCAGAAAGAATTTTGTTATTGATAAAAATAATTACTTATCTTCTTAACAAATATGTAAGGTATTTATATTTTTATCCCTCTTTTACAGAAAATCAGCTGCAGTTTAGAAAACCCAGAATTAACTAAAAAGGAGTGAGGAATTTTATGGAGTTTTTTTCCCTCTAATTTTAGACTTTGATCAATGATGGAGTTATTCTGAAATTACTCTTGAATATTTATTTGAGTTACCTGTTTATCTTCCCTCTGTACTCATTATGCTCACCAGAAAAAATACAGTAAGAGTCAGTATTTTCCCCATTTACCCTTAGGCTGGCAAGGTAATCACCACATGTACAGTTTTCCTGACTTTAAAAACATACCAGTTTTGAAAAGACTGCAAACTGAGGTAGAACTACAAAATTTGTTACAGGCTATCAAACAGACAATTATGATTGAGAAATGTAGTCACCCAAATCAGTCAGACATGCTATTCCTCTTGGGATCTTCAAAGACAGCTACTTATTTTCACTGATTTTACAAAAGGATTAAACATTTTCCATTCCAGTTTGATTTTGGAACTGGTCTTGGTGGTAACATACATGCTGTTCATGCTTACTGCAGGAAGAAAACAAGTCATAGAAAGATGCTAGGGGTCATATTGCTTTAATCAAAGGATATTAAATTCTGCTGGGAACATATCTCATTATTCCCAAGTTAAGAGCTACTCTAGATATAATTATTCATAATTCTAGTTTTAAGATGGAGAAGGCAAGCTGGCATTGTTCTTTCTGATCTAAACAGCAAGATCTTCCTTGTAAATAAGATCTGACCCAAATAATTCCTCTTTTGTGAAAAGTAAACAATAAATGTACAAACTAATTTTCATAGTGATATTTAGCTGCTAAAATAAGGTTATGCCAAAGCCATTCTTCTCTCTAGGCAATCAAGGTTTAGCATTTTTATGATTTACGTTGTTTTCTTCTACCTCATTTTGCCCCAATTAAAATGTAATAAGACTGTTAAACCTTAATAGTTGTTTCAAAGTACATTTTTTTATCACTTTACCATTTTTCTTAAATATTCTTTTCTTCATTAATGATTAATGCTCATCCTTTGTGATCATTTTGGCTATGCAAAACACCTTGTTTTTGTTTGTAGAGGGAAATAATCGTAAGTTCATCATTCAAGTAAAACCAACACTAAAACCTAACGATTTTTTGTTGCATTGCTTTTTGTATAAAATTCATTACTTACTTTTATCATTCTGTTTTCCAGAAAAAAGACTTAAAATAATTCCATGGTGTTTTTTGTGGGTTGAAAAAAGGGAGGTAATTCCTCCACACTCATTCCTGGACACAAAGATAATTGTTCAATAGTTATGGAAAACAAAAAATGCATGATAATAAAAAACTACTTTATTGTCTCATCCCTAGTATACCTGGTAAGACTCACAATGGTATACTACTGCACCCCAAATTGGGTGTGTATAGTATGTTCTCTGCTTGCTTTTCCTTGAAAATATTTGATGAGATGTCAAAAATCTGCAGATTATGGTTTCTAAAAATGAATGAGGCTAAACATGATGACTATATTACTTCCTCACTACACACAAATCATAATTAAGAAAAAATGCAAGATCAGGCAAAGCTCTAAACACAGGTATAAAAACTTGCTTTGTTGGAGGATTTGAGAACAAATATTTTATTTCACAGTCTACATATATTTCTGAAAATTTGCTGACATCTTACTGTTAGCATGTAAAGGCTTAGGTTAATCAATCCTAATTTAAGACATTTAGAAATTAACACTTCAAAGTTTGCATTCTAGACACTTAGTAGTTACTTGTAAGATGTAATCCTAGGATAATTTTTGTTCTCTCTAAAATGAGCAGCTAAGGTTAGGTAAATCACTCTTTGAAAATGCTCTTATATTAAGACCGTCTGAGGTGACCATTTCAGATTTAAACATGCAACCTTTGGACACGTAATGTTAAACTGGATTATTCACTTCCTTCAACTACTAGTGCACTAGCTATGTAGCGCTACAAGGACAGAAAAAAAATACCAGAAAAATGAATGCAGCGTATCATTCAATAATTCAGTGATAACTTATCTTAGTATACACTAATTTATGCTATTTAACTTTGGCAATATGTATAGCAAGCACTATGTTCAGTATGCTCACAATTACTCTTATCTCCCATTGAAATGGAGACAGCAGAATTGATCTATTTATAGGTAGTGTTATTCCAGTAGCTAGGGATTTATCTTTTCATCAGTGGGTAGACAAAAACTATAGATAACAGAATGCTATCCCCTCCTAATGTCCACAGGGTATTTCTTGTTAAACTGAAAAATGCTGCAAAAATGATCATGTTTCATTGCTCCTGAAATTATAAACATTTTTCTCTCTCATAGACATTTTAAATCATAAAACTATGAATAATAGCCAGCTGGAATATAAATAACTGCTATTATGTGGCTCTATTCTATGTCTCCCCTTGATTTAAAATTTTTAAGTATTTCATTAGTTGCAAATGAAGATAAATTTTATAATTATACAATTATTGATTTCATATTTCTGGTGGGGTTTTTTTTATTGAAAATTTAGTGCTACAGTCAAACAACATAATACTCTTAAATTTCCTTCATGTGAGCTACTCACTTCAGTGTCTTGAAACTTATATCTTAGAAGAAACCAAATTGAACTGTGAAAACCCTTATTTCCACTGGGAATTTTATTTTTAGATTTTTTTCTCTCTCTCCATCTGCCTTTGAGAAATTTTCTGTGCCTCAAGCATGAACAAGCAATATTAATCCAATTTGTAGTTTCTGTGAGGCACATTAAGTTAGATGAAATGCACCTCAACTCATCTCTTTAGGAACTAGGCATTTATTTAACTGTTTCATTGTCTCACTCCCATCAAATCTGTGCAAAATCCAAGGCTATATACTGTGAAATATATGGATTTTTCTGTAGTTGATGTGGACATGAAAAGTAAAAGCAAACAAGTGGGTACCATATTGCTTTTTGCTAAAGAAAAGATTCTACTCTCATTCCCAAACTAGCAATGAATCAAACCCATTGCATTTTAGAACTGTTATTCAGTCAACATCTAATTTACTCACCAGGTAAGGTACAACAATAGTACAGTTAATACTTGTTAAAAAAACACTTCAAAGAATATGAAGCAAAAAAGACAGTTTGTCTGTTCCTCCCTTCCTAGATTTCAGTCAGTTACAGCAGAAAAAAATAAAAGTGTTGGCCTTTTCCTCCTCCTCATTCATAGTGCCAAGTGTCTTCTGCACTCAGGACAACCAAGGTTAACCAAAGCATTTCTCACTTTACCCAGTTTCTCTTGAGATTCACATTCCCATCATTGTTCCTTAGATAGCTCAGTTTTTTACTCACAAGTACTAAGTAATACAAAGAAATAGCTTGAGATAGCTCTATGTGAAAATAGCCCTTCAACACTTGCATTTGCAAATGCAACTACTTGCATATTCATAACTGTTACTAATTAATCTTTATAATTAGTCTTTATCATTAGTCTTTCTTCAACATTTTATTTACACAATATCCAGAAGAATAAAATGTCATGCTGAGGTTTTATTTTCAGCTATATATTGCTGGTGTCATAATGATCTTATTACTATTCTTATTAAATGCAATCATTACTTTTTCATGTTAGATGTGTGTTGTATGTATTTGCAAACATTCCTTTAATGGCTGCTGGGGAGGCCCAAGCAAAACCAAAGTAAGCTAAGATAAACTTTAACAAAGCTAAACTAAACTAATCTACAACTGACATACAAGTGATGCATTTGTGTGACTGAGTGATAAACCCCCACAGTGGAAGAAGGCTTAGAGGAGATGGGCAAAGGTGAACCTCAAGGAATAATGTTGAGTGTGACTGACCACAAGCGCTGCAAAGAAAGCTGACTTTATCTCAACACAAACTGGGTCCAGAGGATGGCCTTTGTTAGAGATAAGCAGTTGTGTCAGTTGAGTGCAATTGCTCTGTTTTTCAAAGTGGAACTTTGCATTGTGATTTCAGTATACTTTGTATCACTCTGCTAAATCAGAAGTCCAAATATCTTTAAATAAGTAAATTTGATATTCAATATTGCACCCTCCATATGTAGAATATCTAATAGAACATAGTCAGAGAGTACTAGCATTTTGTTCAGGATAAATCTCTGGAAAACTGTCTTTTTAAAGCCTTTATCCTCTGCTTTTTAACCTCTACAGCTCTGAAATAGGTGCTTTCAGAATATATTTTCAGCTTGATCATTCAAGTCCACTTTCACATACATCTTGATAAATAGATTGATAGTCAGGGATTATTTTACAACCATATTGCTTAAGAGGAATGTATAAATTTCCTTAGTTCTTTAATACATTTGTGGTGTATGTGGGATTTGGGATTTTTGTTTGTTTCTGTTTTGGCTTGGGTTTTTTTTTGCAAATTGATATGGGATACAAATACTTTACAACAAGGTGGTTTGCTAAGATACACAAAGTAAATAAGAATAGGAATTTTCTTTTTCTCCTCTTTCTGTTTCATATTTATTCTATTAATTTA
>WUAM01000297.1:967327-989949 GCA_024336885.1 Actenoides hombroni
CACTGATGCTGTGGAGCAGGCACTGGGGGAGTCCCAGACTGGGCCCCACAGCAGACAGGAGCTGTGTTCAGGAGCTGGATTCTGGTACCGGTTTCAGGAACACACAGACTGGGATCGAAGGCAGAACGGACAGAGTCCTCCTTGGGTACTCCGAGGAAGGAACTGAAAGAGGACCTGAGCCAAGCCAAGCAAAGCTGGCAAAGCAGTCCAAAAGGGGAGAAGAGCTCAGAGACCCTTCAGATCCCTCAGCTATAGCTGAAATAATATAATGTATATGGGATGGAATACCTCGTTGGTCAGTTTAGGATCGCCTGTCCTGTCCTCTCCTCCCTGCAGGTGCAGCCTTTTACTTTCTGCACCCCCCAATGTGTTACACAAGATTCAGCAGTGGCCTTGGTCTTCACACCAATCCTTGGTACTAACTCTAAACATGAGGTGTTATCACTGCTAGAAGTAGACATTGTCTATGAGAACAGGCTGCTACCTTCAGAAAGTGCAGTTAGTTAGAAGAAGTGAGCTGAAAAGTAAAATTACTGAACAGAATTAGTTCTGTTCTCACTCAAACCAGGACAAGCAGATACCACTGAAATGAACATTTAATACCACTAGCATCATGGGTGAGCTCTCGTGTCTTCAATCATTCAACAAGAACACAACTGCATCACTCAGTGACACAAAATCAAATATTCTTTTAGTGAGTAGGATGCCTGTTGAGAATGGACATCAAGTTCTGTTCAACACAGAAGTGCACACACACTCGTGCCTGTTCTGTACAAAGCAAATTCATTCACAGCAATCATATTCTTCAGTCCAGCTGTGACTGGCAAAATGGATTCATAAGAACAGGACATCTCTTTGTCCAACAAGTCAAGGTGTCCAGGTCCTAGCTGACAGACTGACATCATGTGTAATTAATTATTCTAGTTTGGACCCAGTCTTCAGCTTTCAGTACAGTGTTGGAAGTTCAGTTCATGATTCCCTTACCCTCTGTGGGATTATTTTCTATTTCAATTTTCTATTTCCATTTATTCCTTTCAAACTTAGATGCTCTGTATAAGCTGCCACAGGCCACTTTGATCTGAGGCCAAACTGTCCGTCTTTCTCTACATCTAAAACCAATTAGTGATCATTGCCTGGGCCACTATCACCTTCTGGTATCCTTCCCTAAATGACTTATAAGGATATAAATCTCTTAAGAGTTCACCTCTGTTTCTCTTTTTCTTTGCCAGAAAGAAGTAATTCCTTTGCTTTTTCTGAGCTTTCAGTAAACCTCCCCCATAAAAATTACCTGTGCTTCAGTTGTTTTCCCAGGGCATGCCAAATTCATGTAATGAGTATGAGCTGGGCAGATGTAGTCATGATCTTACATACCTGAGTGGTTCTTTTGGGTAGGCTTCAGCCCTGAATATATTAGTGGTTGTTCTGAGGGAAAATATTTTCAAATAAATTGCAGAAAATTTAGAGTCAGATCTCTCACTGTATTGAAAAAGGCAAAAGAATATAAAAGTAATATTGAGTTAAACAAGTTATGCAAACTCTTTCATTAACATTAAACTAATGAAAAAAACCCAACAAAATAAAAACCTCAAAACCCAGTATCTCCCCACAAAAACTCTGGCCCTTTTGCTGGAGCTTGTATAATAAATAGGTTGTTCCAGAACTTCACTGTTGTAACACTTAAAGGTGTTTATATACATTCTGTTTGTTCAATGTGTGTCCAAAAAAATTAAATAATTAAAAATCCATTTATAATTATTTTCTTGTTTATTCATATTAGGATCATAGGATAATTCCGGTTAGGACATCAGGATATATTAGGGTTCCTCCAAGCAGGGCTACCTTTGAGGCCAGAACAGGACGCTCAGAGCTTTGTCCACCTCAGTCTTGAAAATCTCTGAAGATCCCACAACTTTTGTGGGCAACCTGCTCCACTGCCTTCCTGTCCTCATAGGGAAAAGGCTTTTCTCCTTAGAATCAGTCTGAATCTCTCTTGTTTCAGTCTCTGTGAGACTCCAGTGCCCATACCATCTTGGTGATCATTTGCTGAAATTTCCTTGGTTTTGATGTCTATCTTGTATTATGGGTCCCAAATTGGATGCAGTATCTAGAGGAGGTCTAATTGGTGTTGATAAGTGAGGTAATCATGTTCCTTCATCTACTGGTTGTGCCCCCATTAATACAGCCCAGGATTCTGCTGGCCATCTTTGCTGTCAAGGTTCACGTTCAGCTCACTGCCCTGCAGAACCTCCTGAGCTTTTTCTCCATAGTGACTTCCTAGTCATCTGTCCTCAACTTGTATCACTGCCCAGGGCCTCTTACATGCCAGGGCCAGGACATGCTTTTTTTCTTGCTGAGTCTTGTGACGTTCCTGTCACCTTATTCCCCTAAATTTTCTATTTCTCCCTGAGTCACAGTGCTGCCCTCAAGAATATCAACGGGTTTCTGTGTTTATTAATTTGAATATGCCTCCCTGATACAAATGAGTTAATACTGATGTTCTTTCAAGTGCAGCATTGCCCTTGTACAATGGAATTAAAACATTTTTTATTCTGCTGAACATACCTAACTTGATCTATCCAAAAACCACATTTACCATTTGTGTTTACATCATCCTTATGATCGACCACTACAACAGTGATTTTTTAACTCTTTAATTTCCATCTGTCAACTCTAACTTATCTAGCTGGTTGAAGGAGGTGATTGTTCCACTCTACACTGTACAAGTGTGGCCCCATCACCAGTACTGTGTGCTATTTTGGGCACCCCAATACAGATAGCTGGGGACATCAGACTATTAGAGTGTGTCCAGAGGAGGACGATCAAGATGGTAAAAGGTCTTAAGGGAAAGACTTAGAAGGAGCAGCTGAAGTCACTTTGTTCACCTTGGAGAAGAGAAAGCTGAGGGGTGATCTTGTCATAGTGAAGGGACAGCTACTGATCTCCTCTAGCTGGTGATCATCAATAGGACACAAGGATTTGGAATGAAGCTGCAACAAAGAAAGCTCTGATTAGACATTAGGAAAAGGTTCTTCACTGAGAGGATGGTTGGTTACTGGAATAGGCTTCCCAGGGAAGTGATCATAAAACCAAGTCTTTCAGAGTTCAAGGGCCATTTGGATGACACTCAGTCGTATGGATTAGTTTTAGGTAGTCCTGTGAGGAGCAGGGAGTTGGACATAATGATCCTTATAGGTCCCTTCCAAGTTGAAATAATCTATGAGTCTATGATTCTATGACTTTTGTGTTACTGAATTAAAAATCTGTATCTCTTACATCTGTGCCCACAGCTACATATTTTATTTCTTTGAGACTCCTTTCCAAAGTTCTTCCTCTCTTGTCATCAGCACATTTCACAGGGACACATTTTTGTTCCAAGATCATGAAATTATTATATAAAATAATTTTCTTAGTCAATCATTGTGGAATTCTATTCCCTCAGCTGCCAACTTCTTACAAAGAGGAAAATGTAAATTCATATTTCTCAGGAGTACTACTTAGAGGAAAATGTAAATTCATATTTCTCAGGAGTACTACTTAAGCATTGTATTAATCAATAGTTTGCTGGAAAAGCATATTTGTAATAAACTTGCAAGCAATTTCTTTTCAGAAATTCAGGAGTGAATCACAGAATCGTAGAATAGTTTGGGCTGGAAGAGGCCTTCAAGATCATCAAATACAGCCTTATTCCTAGCCCTATCAAAAATCACTAAACTATGTCCCTAAGCACAACATTTAACCACCTCTTAAACACTTCCAGGGATGGTGACTCCACCATCTTCCTGGGCAGGCCATTCCAATGCCTGACAACCCTTTCTGGAAAGAAATACTTCCTAATATCTAGACTGAACCTCCCCTGGTTCAACTTCAAGTCATTTCCTATTGTTCTGTCACTTGTCACCAGGGAAAACAGACCAGCTCCTCCCTCGCTACAACTTCCCTTCAGGTAGTTGTAGAGGGCAATAAGGTCTGCCCTCAGCCTTCTTTTCTCAAGGTTAAACTGCCCCAGATCCCTCAGCCTTTCCTCATAAGACACATGCTCCAAGCTCTTCACTAGCTTTGTAACCCACGTCTGTACCCTCTCCAGCACCTCAACATCCGTCTTGTAGAGAAGGGCCCAAAACTGGACACAGTGTTGGAGGTGTGGCCTCACCAAAGCTGAGTACAGAGGAATGATGACCTCCCTGCTCCTGCTGACCACACTATTCCTGATCCAGGCCAGGATGCTGTTGGCCTTCTTGGCCACCTGGGCACACTGCTGGCTCATGTTCAGGCGGCTGTCAATCAACATCCCCAGGTCCTTCTCTGCCTGGCAGCTCTCCAGCCACTCCTCCCCAAGCCTGTAGTGTTGCTGGGGGTTGTTGTGGCCCAGCAGTGCAGGACCCAGCATTTGGCCTTATTGAAACTCATGGAATTGGCCTTGGCTGAGCAATGGAGTGAATAATACTACAAATTAAAAAAAGGAATAGAATGCAAATATAATAGTAAATTGACAAACATTCCCAGTACCTGGAATACCTTTTTGGTCTACAGCAGTATTCAGCATAGGTTTTCATAGTAAAGCAATTGCTAACATATTTTAAATAGTAATAGAAATTTATGTTTTGTGTTGTTTCAGAATAATACTTCAGAGTTCTACAAATTGCATACTTTGTTTTGTGAAATCATGAAGCCTAGAAAACCTTCTTTTTAATGTTGATAACAATAAAAAATGTAAATTTTGATGAATTGTTACTGCATTAAAGTAACATCTATTTAAATTTGTACTGAGTGCGACCATGTTTTAGCTGTCATAACTATATTTTTACACACATTCAGCAGATCTTTCCTTTTACACTGCTACTCTTAAAAAAAAAATTGCTGAGATTCATTGAGGTAAAAAATCAGCATGTTGAAATTACTCCTCTAATAAAATGTTTCATAATGAAAATATATATTCTATAAGGGATTAAAAAAATATATAGTTTAATATATGATGCTAACACAAAGAAAAACTACCATAGCAAATTCAGAAGTGCATCTGGTGATAAGCCCCAATAATCAATCTTAACTGTTCCAATGATCTGTTAAAGCAACTTGTGGTAGTACCTGCGATCAAATCCTATTTAGTTTTCCTTGACAGCTTTTTGAAAAATTTGAATCTAAAATTGTCTAGATTACTGTGAAAAACTGGTGCAGTGGTTGTGTTACTGAAAAAACGATCTTGAAGATGTAAAAATAGAGATTAAACATATAGGAGATACTCTATTTCCAGAGACATATATTGCATTGTGACTATCTTTGGGATACATAACCCTATTGTTGTCTTAAAAATATTCCTGGGAGATGGACGGAAGGGTCAAATGAAGCTTAACCTTTACTGATTCATGCACACTTTTCATGAACTACTTGAAACAATCAGTTAATACATTCTGTAATCCATGCTGTGAAGTACTATGGAAGCATTTGATGCTTCACATTGATTCCTTTAGCTCGCTGTATAACCAGAGCCATAGATACAACAGATTAAGGTAATATTGGCTTTCCAGCTAAGACTTCTGTCTTGTGTGTATGTCTATGTGATTAACTGCCAAGTTATTTAAAGTTAGGCACACTGAATGACTTTAGACCTTTGTCTCTGAAAGAGATGTTGCTACTGGTTACCAGCCTCCCATATCCTAGGAGAGTGCTCTAACAGTATGGGATTCTTGTAAAGTTCTGTGTAGCCAGATGTTCCTAAATGTCTTTGAAGCAGAACATAAATTACAATGTGCCTTACATAACCAGTAAAAGAAATGGTTATACAAATACTGAATAAACTGTAACCATACTGTATACCTAAACCCCTAGTTAGGAAATTGCCAGGCAGAGAACTAGCAAAAGGGTGGACTTTTAATAATGAATGTGTTACTTTTGCTTAATATAACTCCATGTTAATGCAAACCACTTAGGCAGTTTTAAGTCTGCAGCAAGTAGGAAGAAATTATTGCGTGTTCACCAGGCATGTCAGGCATGGAAGACGGATGGAAGAAATTAGCTCTGCACATCATTTGGGAACCTGTAGAGTGGTTGATGGACAGGGCTTATAACATCACAGAACAACACATGCACACAGATTTCCTTGCACTGAAAGATGATGTCTGATCAAACCGGACTTCACTGTGACAATTTATTTGCTGTGGATGTTGAGTAATTTATCATATTAACAACTGTTGATAATAAAAACACACTGTATTTAAGTGCACTCTGAGTTTCTCGGAGTCATAGTGGGCTGATGTAAGTTCTTCACTATATGGGTGGCCTTACACAAATCCTGTAAATATCATTTGAAAAGTAGTCAGGGTATTCCTTCCATCACATGGCACATCTCGTGAGTGACAGGGGACATCACTGGGTACATAACACTTTCCCACACTTCTCTGTAAATAAAAATCTTGTTCTTTTAAAATTGTATTATGAAGTAAATATTCACAAAAAAAACCCCAAACAAACACAAAAAAAACACCAAAAAAACCCACAAAAACCCCCCAACACTAATACCCAAATGAAATTATGGCATTCAATGAAATAAAAATAAGCTTAAAACTTTAAACCGTTTTTTAAGGAACATTTACAAAATGAAATGTTTTGTTATGTCATGTCACAGAAGCGTAAATGTGTCTTTGCATACATAGATATAAATTTACAGCAGATACAGTGTTATAGACCAAAGAATAGAATAAAGAAGGAAATTATAAATGCAATGAATATAAGATTTGGTTGGGAAATATTAAAGTATCCCTACAGGAGACTACTTTAAAAATATATAATACTCAAGGAGTAAATGCAAGAAATACATGTAAAATACTCACAGCCCAGAAAGCCAATCAGATCCTGGGCTGCATCAAAAGAAGTGCAGCTCAAAGGAGGTGATTCTGCCCCTCTACTCTGCTCTAATGAGACACTGGAGTACTGTGTCAGCTCCAACGTAAGACAGACATGAACCCATTGGAGTGGGTCCAGAGGAGGGCCATGAAGATGATTAGGGGGCTGGAAGACCTCCACTATGAAGACAGGCTAAGAGACTTGTGGTGGTTCATGCTGGAGAAAAGAAGGCTCTGGGGAGACCTTATAGAGGCATTCCAGTACTTAAAGGGGCCTACAGGAAATATGCAGAGGGACTCTTTATCATGTAGTGCAGTGGTAGAAGGGGCATTGCATTTAAACTGAAAGAGGGTAAATTTAGATTAGATATTAAGAAAGAAATTGCTTACTGTGAGGGTGGTGAGACATTGGAATAGGTTGCCCAGAGAAAGTGTGGATACCTCATCCCTGGAAGTGCTCAAGGCTAGGTTGAATGGGACTTCGCACAACCTGGTCTAGTGGAAAGTGTCCCTGCCCATGGCAGGGGAGGTTGGAACTTTATGATCTTCCAATCCAAATCATTCTATATTTGTATGATATGAAATGTAACATTATTTACAGAGGAGTATATTGTTAGCTATTTCATTATATCATTAAGGACTGTATGAGTCAATATTTTGTCACCCTAGTCTACTACATTTTAATGGCATTAATTCAAGGCTTCTTAACTAGTCCTTTTTCAACATTATAGACAGATTCCTCCTCATCTTGGCAGATGAGCAATAAAACACATTTTTTCTTGGTTCTTTTATGTCCACAGGAGTTAATTATGAAAATTTTATTAGTATTGTAACTATGATGCTTACTTTAGGTATTCCCATATTATCTGTTAACAAGTCATTTTATAATCATCACTGCTTTATACAATATAATAAAAGGAGTTTTATGACTCTATTACCTTCCTCTGGAGAAAAATATAAATTCTAACTTTCCTTTACATTTTTTTAAAGAATTTTTCATTGAAAAAAAAATAAATAAAAATGGAATACTTTTCTTAGTCAGCAGATGTAACTGTATGATATTGTTTTCATGGACATATTCTACTACACCTGTTACTAAACTAGCCATGCCCAAACATGTGAAATGGTTGAAAATCACTGATCTATCATGATCTATCAAACTATTTGTCTTAATGCTGGTGTTCATGATTTTCTTAAAATGAGACTGCATTGTCCAAACTACAAAGTAGATATAGCTTGAAACTTAGTGATGAGCATATAGGTGGCTGCAGGTTTAGCCTCTGTTCTTGATTCTAAAAATAAAATCAGTAGTTGCACTAACTACAGTACAAGATATATTTTTTATGCACCTGGTTTCCAATTCAGTAAATTCTGTTAATCAAAATGAAAGTACTTACTGTGCATAGGGTATAAAAGGGAGAAAGAAGCTTATTAACTCGAACTATTAAAATCTTAAGATAATAGGCCTTACAAATTCTTAAGCAGCTATCTTTTGTCTGATCAAAGAAAATAGATTTCTAGGGTACTGTTCCTTGCATCCAGAGAATGAGAGTCATGTAAGAACCCTGGTAAACATGTGTTTTCTTAGAAGTGCAACACATTATAATTATGGTTCAGGACCTCTCAATTTACCTTTGAAAAAGAGACATACTTTCTTTTTCAAGGATAAAATATTAGGGTGAAATATAACTTCATCCAATATCCATGCCTGGATTCAAACACCAGCTCCAACCTGTGTTTTTCCAGGTGCTGGACTTCTCATCAGATAGAATCATAGAATCACAGAATCATAGAATGTTAGGGGTTGGAAGGGACCTCTAGAGATCATCGAGTCCAACCCCCTTGCCAGAGCAGGGTCACCTAGGGCAAGCCACACAGGAACACATCCAGATGAGTTTTAAAAGTCTCCAGAGAAGGAGACTCCACAATCTCTCTGGGCAGCATGTTCTAGTGCTCCATAACCCTCACAGTAAAGAAGTTCCTCCTCATGTTGAGGTGGAATCTTCTATGCTTAGGTTCCATTTGACACCCACCCTTCAGGTATTTATAGACATCAATAAGGTTCCCTCTCAGTCTTCTCCTCTCAAGACCGAACAATTCCCGTTCCCTCAGCCTTTTTTCATAGGGGAGATGCTCAAGTCCCTTAATCATCCTCGTAGCTCCCTGTTGGACTCTTTCCAGTAGGTCCCAGGTCTCTTAAATTGAGCAGCACAAAACTGGATACAGTATTCCAGGTAATTCAGCTTGAAATTCAGCTTGATACTTCAGCTTAAAATCTCTAATGGTTACATGTACACATGAAATACAACCCTCTGCTGCAGCTGGCCTCATTCACTCATTCTCTCCCATAGCTGTATCTAGGCGCTCGCTCTCCTCTAGTAGCTGGCAGTCAAACCTTTATGTTCCTTGACCCCACTCAGGTCTCTTGTTCTGCTTGTTGGCTAGTTTGACTGTGAGTTTGCTAGCAGTTCACATGCACAAGGTCAAAATGGGGGGGGGGGTGTGTCATGCCTGTAGATGATGGCTAGAATTGGGATTTATTATGAAGCAAATTTAGACCATGGTGATAAAAGTGTAAGACTTAGACAAGTATTTAGGATGTCAGATCTGTGATAAGTCTAAGAAATTGTAAAAAATGTCACAAATTAATAAAGTACAATGTTACTGCCAGAACACAATGCAGTTTGCAAAGGAAATGAAGCTGCTATGCAACAACTTATAAATATCATACATCAATCTGGTTACTAAGAAGTTTGTCTTGTGATTATATTTATGTAATGTACTACAAAAAAGCAATCAGATTAGAAACAATATAAACCATCCTCTGAAAAAAAATAAAGACTTACTAAAATATTAACAAGCAATTGTATTCTTAGCTTTGTTAGATTATTGGGTAACTGCTGAGAATTATGTCCAAGTCAAAGAAGTGGCAAGAGTATAAACTCTGCTACAGGCAGAAGGGAAGAGACTATATACTTAGAAACAAGTACTTACTGTTAACCTAAGTAAAATTTAAGTAAGCCAGTCTTATCAAAATTATATAGTTGTCATTTTTTCTGTTACAATATTACTGACACTCACAATATAGATTAATGGAGAAAAGTCTCATTGGTATAATAACCAAAGTTGCTTTGCAAGAGGTCTTTTAAGTATCTACTCCATTTCTTTTTTATTATACTTCTCATTCCACAGTCATTCTGAGTGCTAGATTTAATGGTGACAGTCTTTGTCAAACAGGGAGCTGTGGGGTGTCACAATGAGTCCTCAGCATCCAAGTTTGCTTGATGGGTTGAGTGTAGTGTTCATGAAGGTCCCTGTCCCTTACTCTTAGGTACGTGTGAGCTTGTTTTATACACTCAGTTATGACAGTCTTCTCACACCTCTGTGGTCCCCAGCTGAACTGTGAAAGCCCAGATAGTTCCTAGGACCCTGTAGTGCAAAGCCTGTAGCCTTTACTAATAAATGGGGAAAATAAAACTGATTTAGTAGGTGGTAGTGTCTGGGCTTCTTTTGTTAAGGTCACTAACAGAATATTAACTTTATGTCACTTGTTATGGACTAAAAGATTTATGTGAGAACTGTATAAACTTCAAAAAAATTAAAATCTTTTCATAAAAGATGTGGGTTTTTTCCCTTTTAAAAGTAAAAAATTATTCTGCTTTAAAAAAAGCATTTGGACATATTCATCATTGTCCACAGTTCCCAGAAGTCAAATCTCTCAGGTAATAGAGCCCTCAGGATGTAACATGCTAGTGCAGCTGATATACAGGGCACTGTTGCTAAGAGTTCAGTCTAACAGTGGGAAAATTGTATGATTCAACCTGAGAAGAGATAAAGGCAAAAAGATTGACATTTGAGGAGTACAATCAGAGACTGGGAAGTGGTAAGTATTGCAGCCAGACCATAACTGTGATCTGGCTCTAAAAAAGTTTAAGAATCCTTTGTCTATAGAAAATCACTGTCAGTCAAGTCTTAGGGGATTAATGTACCAAAATATATTTGCATTTTTTTTCTAAAATTTTCCAACCTTTCCTTCATGTCTGAACATTTACATCTCAGCATAGCACTAAATGTTCTTTTTGCATTACAAAGTGAATTGAAGCCCCCAGTTATCTTAGACACAGTTTTGTGATTTAACATTTAATTCATTAATATAAAAATATTTTTCACATGATCTTTCAAGGAAATTCTTATTGTCATTTACACAAGGTCACAAAATAAAGGTTACTTAGATTTGCAAGTGATGAAGCAAGAGGACACCCTGGCAATCATCTAGTCAGACCCACAATGGAGCACAACTCAGTGTATTCTCTTAATTGATACCTGTTCATACTAGAGCATTATCTTTTAGGGAAAAACAAAAAAAAAATTTATTTTTTTAATGGCCATGATGTTAGGTGCATTATAGACCTTTGAGAATTCTTTATATGGCAAATCATACATATATGAAAAACAAAAAGAAGCTACTCTCATTTTCATTCTATTTTCATCTTCAGTGTCTAAACTCTCTGCTGAGAATTCTTAACCAATTTGTTTCTTCTAGTACATAGATATTGTTCAGTGATCGTTCTTGATTAACATTTATGCAAGAGACAAGCTTTGCTTTGCTTCTGGTTCTAACTGATTGTGCGTGACATAAACAAGGGCTTCATGGATTTTTTTGCTTAAAGTCCGATTAGGAAAACTCAGTTGTTTTCTAGCCCTGCTCTTCTCCTCTTCCTCCTCCTATCTCCACACAGTCTCTCTGAAGCTAAAACACAGCAATACCTCCCACATATGTATTTATATTTATGTAAAAAAAATATTGCATAATTAAAAGATAATTTAACTTTTATATTTTATTCAGTTAACCTGTGAAATACCCTAAAACCTGTTTTGATTATAGGCTTATCTGTAAAAGTATCATTTCTGCTCTGAAGGAACAGCAAATTCTACTTCTCTACTTATTGCATCTCCAAATCAGGTTGTCTGCACTTCTTTCCTTTCTCCCATTCCTTAGAGAAGGCATGACTCATTCTGCAACAGAGTGTTTCAATATGACAGCAGTGACTTGTACTTACACAATTCTACTTTTGTCATAAAAACATGGCTTCAGCTATCATGTGCTCTTCTTTGTACCCTGCTATATTACATTTTCTCTGAACTGTAAGCCTTTACTTACAAGTATAGATTCTACCTCAGCAGCTCTGGTTCTTTCAAAAGCTACTTAATGAGGCTGGCTGGAAAGGTCCTTCCACTGTTTTTCCCTGTCCAAGCATCCTCTTAATATCTTGTGTACCACAGAGAAGTGTCATATATATACATATTTTTTTAATTAAGGTGATGGACAAAAGCATCAGAGGATATTAATTACATTGACATAAATATGCACTCCATTCTCTAAAATTTTGCTGATATTATGAATAGGATATTTACCAACACCATTTCATCAAGTGTTTAAGTATTTTAAGACCTATACAATTTTTATATTTGTATAACAATGGCCTAGTTTGCTGTGAGAAAGGAATACACAGCTACTTTAGTGTGCTTCAGGAGAAAGGTTCGGGTGTTTACAATCATGAGATTCTTGTGCTATCTCTGGGGCTGGACATGCGCTAAGCTGTCATGCCAGAACAGCATGAATGAGGAAGTCTTCTGAATAAAAGATGGTCCTGTTTTGGCTAAACAAAAAGAGCAAACAACTCTCACAAAAATCCTGAAGGCCAGAGTGTTCTAGTGGAGACCTTTGCTTAATTAACAGAAAACTAATGAAGTTCACACCCCTATGTATGGTAATGAGACTAACGGAGTACATGATAAACATACATGACTTTGTTACTCAACTTTCCACCCAAATCATGCTAAACATCACCTAAAAGACAGAGACAGACAGAATTAGGATGTAAAAATCACAAAGAGAATACATCTTTAGGGAGGGAAAAGACTGAAGTTCTAGCCGAGACAGTCAACAGGCTGTACTTTCACACAAGACAGGGATGCCTTCTTGGTAAGAATTGTGCTTTCAATATATGGTATATAATTTATTACTATTACCTACTAGTGCAATTACACAGGCCTGCGCCTCTGACTGTATTGAATGTTATGCAGGAATTATTAACTTGAGCTCAATTATCCTTTTGCAGTCAGTGCATTTATCAATGGGAATTCTGAACCTCTCTGTTGCTTTAATAAATCACACCTATTTGCTTTAACTGTTAAACTGTCTCAGCGTAAAGTCCTTAACTAGGCTCAAAAAGGTAAGGACCATTTCATCAGGAGCCATATATCTGGTCTCTGAGATAGACACAAGTGTGTCAGTGCAAGCCCCTTAGCTGGGGCCCTGAGACAGAATTCTCAGACATACCATTTGACTTTGCAAAACTGCTCAGTGAAGCCCTTGGGCTGTGGCAGGCACTCACTACCACCCTTAATGTAACAGTTTTTTACAGTATAGCTATTTGTTGATACTGTAAATCTAAAAAAGGTGTTCATAATCTACTGAATGTATATAGTCCACATTCAGATTCTCACAAGGTGATGGAGTCTGTTTCAGTTTGTTTATTTTTTTCATATGTGACCAGCATTATATCAGCTTATCTCAGCTGTCAGTTATGGAACTCCATGCATTATTACTGCTGATTATTTAGGTTCTTAGTCACCTTTTTAGAGTACTATGATATTCTAGTGGATCATGAATGTTTGAATTGTGCAGTACATCATAATTGTATGAGAAGCACCTGTGGACAGGGAAGGGCAAAGGAAGGGAAGAATCAAATATATCAGTCTTACATCTGACATATTCAAAGTGAAAAGTTGGTTTTAGGGTGTTGGTTAGGGCTGTGTTAAATTCAGTCTAAATCAGAGAATTGGATCAGTAAAACAGTTTATTTAAGGTTAAATGAAGGATACCTCACCCAATATCCATTTACAGAAATTTAGAGACTCTTAGGGTGAGAATTCTCCTCACATACTTTTAATATTAACAGCCTGTTTTTTCCATTTCAGCTGGTCACCTCCATCTCATCTTATATTTCATGCAAATAATAGAACCTTAAAATATACAGTTCCACTTTTCTTAAAGAAGAGTTAATTTTTCAAGCATCTATTTTGTTTCTACAGTTTAAAGGAGAATGTACATAATTTAGCTTTATGCAGGTAACAAGTTAGCTGAGATACATTTTATCTCTAATGGCTTTATTAGGCAGAAAAATGATACTCCATTAATGTCCACATAAAAAATCTGTGTAAGGATCATTCAAAGTATGTAAAACTGGTAAAGAACTGAGGACTGAATACATAAAAATTTGAAGAAGCATAACAGATCATCAGATCCCTGGCTTTGCTGCAGTATAAGGTTCCCTCTTGAGAGCTGTAGTACAGTGCTTCCACTACATAAAGACATACCTGAAGTGCAAAACAATCCATAAGCTCCCATGCTGTCTACTTCGCCTCTTGAGAACATTGTCTCCTCAAAATTGCATTTAATAATAAGTTTAAATCAGATCATTCTCTATAAACATATGTATGCCACTGGACTTTAATCACAAAAACTACATTCACATGACAAAACTCTTTTGAATCATTCTACTGTTATACCTGTGTATTCTAAAAACACTGAAATTTAAAAAACAGTGATAACAAAAATACCACAGGATTAAGGGCAGTTAACATTCCTGCTGAAGAATGTACTTGCTTAGAAAAAAATAAAATTATTGCCCTTATTTGACACACAGCTAAACACCACATAATAATTTTGAACAAAACAAAACTGGTTTTGATGAAAAGAAATTATCTTAGTATTGTCCTGACTAAGTTGTTGTCATTGCTATTCCACCGTCATTACATTAAACCAATTCTTCAAAAAATGTCCTAGTGTTGGGGTTTGAGCCCACCCATCTAGCCACAAAGCAACTACACAGCCACTCCCTCACTCCTACCCCCATCTGGTGGGATGGGGAGAAGAAAATAAAACAAAGGGCTCAATGGTTGAGACAAAGAACAAGAAGGACTCACTCACCAGTTATGGTCATGGACAAAAGACAGACTAGACTTGAGGAAACAAGATCAATTTAATTCAAATAAAACCATCACCAGTTCATCAATTCAATCAGAGTAGGACAGTGATAAATACAACTGGATCTTAAATACACCTTCCTCCCACCTCTCCCTTTTTCCTGGGTCCAGCTCTACTGCCTCCTCCTCCACAGTGATGCAGGGGGGCAGGGAATGGGGGTTGTGGTCAGTCCCACTCCATTCTGTGTGGATTCTGCTCCTCCTTCCTCCTCAGGAAGCCTCCTCACAATCTTACTGTCTGGCAACCTGGTGTCCCTTTCAAATCAGACAGTCCTCCACAAACTTCTCCCACCAGCATGGGTCCCTTTCATGGGCTGTGGTCCTCCCAGTGATAGACCATTCCAGCACAGGCTTTCCTAAGTCATAGACTTCTTTGGGATCAGTCCCCTGCTCTGGCATGGGGTCCTCCATGATCTGCAAATGGGATTCTTTTCCACTGTTGGTCTCCAAGGGCTGAAAAGGCTCTTACTGCCATCTAATCATGGGCTGAAGGGGAATGGCTGCTCCGGCATGCCTCCTCACTCCTCCTTCACTGACCTCAGTGTCCCTATTGTTGTCTTTACGAGACCCCCTCCTCTCCAAAACAAACAACCACCAACACAAAAGAACCCACCCAACAGGTTTTAACCTCTTGAATCTGCTATCAGAGGAACTGATTGGTTCGACCTTGGCCAGAGGCAGGTATGACTTGGAGCTGGGGAAGCTTCTCAAAGCTTCTTCCAGGAGTTCCCTGTAGATCCCCAATCCCACTACCAAAATGCCACCAGACATAAACCCAACACACACAGCACTTGAATTTGTATAGTTATTTGGCACACATACATATGTCCCAAATGAATGTATTTCCTTTCTTTTTCTCCTTTGTTAATGCACATCATATTATATGGATATAGAAACTATAAAATGTACTATAACCTATGTAATCTTAAAAATGCTAGCATGTAAAGAGTTATAGATTGTTATTCCTATTTTTTAGTGATATTTCTTTAAACTTGTCTGCCAGAGGATCTCTGAGACATGCTTTTACCTTTCCATAATTTCCTTCTGCTTCTATAACAGTATTTTAGTGCAATTGATAATCTTTCCTGTGATGAATCTGTAGACAACATTCAGTGTTCCAAAATGCTTTTGCATTTTGTAAGTCACCAATTCAAGTGGAACTTAAACACCTAATAGATGTTCAAGGGCCTAACTGTAACATAATTAACCACAAGAAATGAAAACTCTTGCTCTTTTGGAGATGACCTACCATAGGAAACAGTTCATGGTCCTATCAGCAGAATGATCAAAATGGGTAGGAATTGTTCACAGGAGTTTTTCACTGTGTTTATACAGAATAGTCAGGGAACATCAAAAGGTGACAAAAAAAGGAAAAATAAGTAATTTTTTTTTATAATTTTTCTCACACACACACACACACACATTGTGTAGCTGGGCTGGGAAACTCTTCTACAAAAGTTTACATAATTCAAAGGAATGTTGTATCAGCTTATGGAAAAGAAAACTATTATGGGTTACATAGACACTTGGTTAGCCGAGTTGTAAGTGTTTGGAAGCTGAAGATTATTAGGGGGAAGCATCATATGCCCTTTTCTTTTTGCTCACACTCTTTCCAATAGATTGACATTTAGCTGCTTTCACATGTAAGATTTTGATCTAACCCAGTACTTTTAAACTTATCTTTTTATGTTCAAGAAAAAAAATTGAAGATCAGGAACTCGAAATATCCCAGGCATTGATATGATCAGAAGACCTGTTCAGAGTGTCAGAGGAGAATGCTTGCTGAACAGACTAGGAGTCTGAGGTGATGAAAACAAAAGGGTTTAAACCAAGAGAGTTATTGGACAAAAACAGAGAAAATACTATTATTCCCAGGATTTTTGTTCAAAAATGTCCTAATTCTGATAGAAAGATTGGCACATTCAGTGGCATGATCTCTAGAAAAAGTATAGGCATGTTCAAAAGATTTCTAGGCTTGGGGTGGTTTTTTTCAGTCTCATTTTTATGTGAGCATTCCAGGAGCTATTCTCTTTGGCTGTCTACTCAACTACAATAAGTGATTTTTTTCCTTCAAATCTCTGAGACAGACACTTCTTTTTTTCAAAATGTTATCAAAAGTAATCTTCTGCATGTACATGAGACAAAAAAGCCACTAAAATTTTCTAAATGACCAAAAATGTCTAAATATAATTTTAGTTGTCGTTTTTATGTCTTCTAGAGTTGAAGCACTTTTTTAATCTTCAAAGCACTATTCAGTATATTTCTGAAAATTTGTTTTAAAAAGTGTGTTTTTCATTACCTGAAAATACCTTATACATGCAAAAGCACATTTAAAATTGGAATTCATCGCACATCTTCAATGTTGGCAATTTCTTCTTGTTATTCTGCATTATTGTTCCATTTCTATTTCTATACTGGGAAAGTTGGGTTTGATTCTATGTCTTACACAAAATCTTACAGGAACTGCTTCTCCTTTCTGAAGTTCCTAAGACAAGGTTCAATGTTCAAAGAATGAAAGAAATAAATTATTTGTTTTCTACAAAATACAGTTCAAAAGGTTTAAGGGCCTATCCTTAACCTGAATCATATTTGAACTGGACCTTTCTATTATATGTCTTTGATTAAATACTAATATTTTATCTACCAGACAATAAAAATTCCATTTTGTCCACCCTTCCTTCTGTCCCTGCTTTTGTCTGTACATCTCTCCATACCACCCTTACTTCCTTTCTAGAGATCCTGAACAACTGATTCTAATAGGAATAATCATAATTGCATGAAAAAAAAAAAAGTTTGTAGAAGTCTAATCACCATACTCCTCCTTTTTTCTGTGCAGTCAAAGCAGAATGTTACAAGTGTTAAGGACATTTATCAAGACAATCTGCAGTTGGTGCATTTTTATATCCTTTTCTCTCTGAGCTCAGACAAGGAATAGAATTTGCTCAGAAAATAGTAAAGCCCGATAAATCAAGCTAGACTCTTTTGCAGTAAATTTCAGTCTTTAATCTACTATCAGCAGGCTTATACACAACCCAATTTTCTCCCACTTGACTGCTCCAACAGCAGAATTTACATAAAGCACAAAGCATAAATTTTACTCTGTTGACATCCTCCAGTAGATTTCATGTCCAGGGTTTTGCAGCCTGATAAAACAGTGGAGTTTACAAAGAAAGCAATGCTTCCTGTAAAGAATGCTGCCAATGTAATAATTTTATTTATCAAGGTAATTATTTTTATTATAAAATTTGAGTGTGTTCATGTACGTATGAATAGAACTTCTTGATCTGTTTTCAGCTACATAGGAGAAAATAAAATAATGAATAGTCACAAACATATGAAATAAGACAGGCACTAGGAAACAATTATGAAAGGTCTTTCTCATCTGTGCCAAGACATAGATGCAGTTATTCTTCAGAGGTGATACCAAGAGAGTATTTACAGACCATGTCTAATGTGTTCTGATGGAATTGTTCATAAAATTTGCTTGTGAAAAGTTTATGTTAAAACACCATTACTACCAGTCCCAAGTAATAGCACCATGCCCAGCACACCTTGAAAGGTGTAAAGGATATTGAGAGACAACTATAAATGAGATTGACTGTATGTTGGCATCCATGACAAGCTTATGTCCTAGACAGTAACTTTCATAAAACTATACACAATGAGCTATGAAATCACAACTAAGTAGCTGGAAAACTTTTCTGTTGCCTTTTTTATATAGGATATCCCTTAGAGATTACAACCACTGTACCATGTCCTTAAGGGATGGAAATGACTTGTATTCTATTGCATTCTTTTTGATTAGAGATTTGTGTCACTCATCTGTCAGAAACAGCTTTTGGAATTTTTATTCTTTTTTTTCTATTTTTCCAAGCAGCTATTTCATTACATTCTATAAGGAAAGCAGCTGTAATACATAAGTGTGATGGTTTAGCCCCAGCCTGGAGCCATGCCCAGGATGCCCCCACGCTCCACACACCAACCCCTCCTCCCCCCTCATTGCCTGGTTCAGTTGTCTAACCCAATTGTGAACCCCTGTCCCAACTTCTGGTGAAAATTAGCTCTATCTTAGCCGAACCCAGGACAATAAGCCAATAGTTCAAACTATTTTTTTTACCTCATTCATGATCCTGAAGTAAGAAGACAAAAATGCTAATTAGACTTTAGCTTCTGTTCTGATAAAGCATGGGGCAAGAAACAGTGATGTTCATTTTGGTGTCCTAAAAAAAATCTCAACTTTTCCAACAAAATTTCTGTTGGTTTTGAGTCAGCTATACAATACAACTGATTATATTAGCATTTTAGCATACCTTTTCCTGTGAAAATTAGTTAGTAGCAGGGATATATCTTGTTTGTACTCTTTTATTCAGTGGTGCATTTTGCATTATTTGAATACATATTCGGATTGATTCCTGAGAAAGCTTTAAAAATTTGTGTTATACTTTTGCACAGTTAAGGTATAAGTGCATTACTATTCTTCACAGTTCAAATACAAAATTGAAAATGTCTTCATGGTGAATGTTTTGATCTTTCAAAGACAAATAAATCCCATATTTATTCTTTCTAGGTTTTACAATTCTGTACAGGCACTACATAAGATTTCTCAGTAGCTGAAATAATCAGTGCTGTTATGCTGGTATTTAAGTGAAGAATCCTGTGTTTTTGCCAGAAATGATTAGCATGTCAATGTGGTAATGCATAATTAACAATTCAAATTATCATATTTAATGCCTTTCATGTATTTCTAATTGTCATTGACTGTTTCAGCACCTTAGTTTTAATTAAAAATAAACAACAATGGAAGTATGTAGAATTTTCAGATAAAATATTAATTAGTTTGTTATGAATTATAATATCCAGTGGGAAATAAAGAATTTACTAAGCCACTCTAATTGCCCTACAGAGTCTCTGCAAAAAAATGTTTCATAAAAGTAATTCAAGTTATTAAAAAAAAAAAAGAAAAAAAAAAACCAAAACAAAAAACAGCAGAGAAAGCATCCATCGAATTAGTTTATTCACTGTAGCAATTTTTAGCAGTCTAGCAGAAAGTAATGGGATCATTAAAACTAAATTCTCCTCTCCTGTCTTCACAATGGAACACTTATTATCTATTCTGCCCTTCTGCCTTGCAAAGAACTCTTGTTGCTGGCTCTGGCATTTCTACATACACAGGAAGAACAACATAGTGCTATGAATCTGTTCTGTTCACACAAAAGAGGGAAATTCAGTCAGAAGACTCTAACAAAAGCTTGGGAATGCATTTTTCTTTTAGCCACTGATACCTATGGGAGGTTACACAAAGACTGAGAATAAACAGTGAGGACCCTGTCCCTAATTTCCATGACAAAAGTTTTTCATATAATTATTAACTTTTGCTTTTACATTATTTTCATGATACTTGAAATGTAATCAACATGTTTTACACTGGAAATTTTTCTGAAATTTTTGTAGTCATTTCAGTTTACTTTTCTTATCCACTTTCTATTTAGATCATAAATTTTTAATGGTGAGAATTTTTCTCCAGGTGAGAAGTCATTTTAATGTGTTAGTAACAAAGCAGATACAACAATGCTTGTACAATACTGTTATTTTTCTGACTAATTCAAATTGCACTATAATAATCTTATGATATTATATGATCATTACAGATTTTGTATGTAACTGTAGACAACATCTTCTGTATAAATACTACTACCAAGCATTAATGTTTTTTCTTATATAGAATACTTCAGGTTTCTAAAGCTATTTAACGCTATTAGGAAAGAAAAATGAAAGCATTTATGTTACTTTGCAAGATTAAGGGAAAAAATAAGTGAAAATTAGGGAACAGAATCTTTTAGATGAAGATTTCTCTTTGAACTTACATAAGAATTGTCTCTCTCTGGTCTTACTTCTCTAATTTGTCTGCATGGAAACAGTTACAAGGACACACACATAAAATGGTACTACACAGCATGTTGTTGGGTTATTTACCTTGAATGCATCAGCTCTGGACTCAGTTCCTTTCTGCTGAGCCTGAGAAGAAAGTGAAATTTCTCTCTCTAGGCAAGTGTTTTTACAAAAAAAATTATGAGTAACTGCTTTTTCTTTCCTATCTGGGTGTGTGTCCTGTTTTGGCAAACTATGAATACTTAGACATAGAAATGCCACCTTTCAAACTTAATGAAAATATAATGGTTATGTAGTGACTGAATTTCCAGGATCTATGTGTTTACCAGTAAATGTAATTACACACAAGGCACAAGCCCTTTCTTCCTGAGGTACGATCATCACTAAAACAGGTCAGAGGAGTTGTATGCAAAAAGCACTTATTTCACCATGCAATAAAAGTCACATTATAATAAACTAATTCAGATGCAGATACCTACTGTTGACTTCTAAAATTAGATGAGATGGATTCTACTCACCTTATGTTTGGTAGGATTTTGGCTTGTACTCAGAAACAGAATTTCTTCTCTTATGGCCCATTAGAAAGAGCATGCAGTGTGAGTTCACTAGGTTCCTTCTACAATCAATAAAGGGAAAGATCTCAAAAAAGTAATTTATCCTGGACTATGATTAAATCACTTTCTAAGGCCTTTTATCTAGAATAGGAGGACCAGAAATAGCTATGGTTGATGTCTATGATTAGCCATAAAACTTACAGAAAATTAAAATTAAGTGACATGAATGCTATCTCAAGCAATGTAAGGATTAATTTGATTCTTATGCTCAAATACTGAATAGCAATGGACATCAGGGGAAGCACCAAGATAAGCATGAACAAAAATCTTACAAATCTACCTTCTTACCATACAAATATACCCACATACTGTGATATATATCTTCTCTTCCTGCCTATCTAGTATTTTGTTAGTCTTAAGAGGTCATGTTCTGTAACTGTTTTTTACTCTGAAAAATTAATCAGATATTAAAATATGGAATTTCTGTTCTGATGGCTTCGTATATGATCTAGTCTCACAAATCTATACAACTAGGTGGTTCCACTAAGACTGTTTTTGTTGTCTGTTTCAGCTTTTTAGTTCAGGTTTATTGTTGTTTTTCTAAAATTCTAAGTAGCACTTATGCAACAAAAAAAATATGAAACAATTCTTATATAGTGGAAAAGCAGTCCTGTTTTATTTTAGAAGCTGACCTCCTAAACATGCTGAGTCTGACCTCATAGAAATCATTACAACAATTTCCCACAGGCAGTAAAATGAACAAAATGGTAGAGTCATTCTCACTTACAGTTCACTGCCTGTAAGAGTACACGTCCTGTCATAGTACACGTCCTGTCATGACGGCAATGAGTTTACAAAGAACAACTTGAAAATAATACAGAGCTCAAGGGAATTCAAGCATTCATATATGTTGCGTGTAAAGGTTAGAGTGTTATTTTATCTAATAGCTGATTATAAGCTGGAAACTTCAGATATATTATGTGCAATGTTATTTATTACAGAAGATAAATGTAATATGCTAGGAGACTCTGCACTGGCAAAGAAGCTGTGAATCAGAAAAACTGTCATTACTATAACCATTACATTGTCAAACATAATCAGCAAGGATCTGAGAAGAAAAGAAATGAAGGAAAAACATCCTGTAAGTTAAAGAAACAGAGGTTGAATTTTTAATTTTTATTTTTTTTTTTTTTTTGACACATCATCTCAGAAAGTCTGGAAGACCTGAAATTAGTCCCATGGCCCTTCATTTTTTAAATCACAAACAATAAAGCTGTTGGAGGCGGCG
>WUAM01000298.1:32584-44031 GCA_024336885.1 Actenoides hombroni
GCCACTCCTCAAAAGACCTGTGCTCTAGACCCTTCCCCAGCTTTGTCCCTTCTCTGGCCATGCTCCAGCTCCTCAATGTCCTTCTTGGAGTGAGAGGCCCAAAACTGAACCCTGGATTCAAGGTGTGGCCTCACCAGTGCCAAATACAGAGGGAGAATCCCTGCCCTAGTCCTGCTGGCCACACTAGTGCTGATCCAAGCCATGATGCTGGTGGTCTTCTTGGTCCCCTGGACCAAGGCTCATCCTCAGCTGCATGTTGACCAGCACCCTCAGGTCCTTTTCTGCTGGGGAGTTTCCAGCCACTCTTCCCCAAGTCTGGAGTGTTGCAGGATGTTGTTGTGACTCAGTGGCAGGATCCAGCCCTTGGCCTTGTTGAACCTCATCCCACTGGCCTTGGTCCCTCTGTAGAGCCTTCTGACCCTCAAGTTGATCAACATTGCTGTCCAACTTAGTGTCATCTGCAAACTGACTGAAGGTGCCCTTGATCCCCTTGTCCAGATCACTGATAAAGGTATTAAGATTCATATATGATGTGAGTTGCACACATACTAGAGCAGTAGAACATATATGCAGTAGGAGATGCATGTTCTTGTTAGGGAGGGAGCATGCTGGGCTTCTTCACCCACCCAAAGCCAAGCAGAAGCACGGCACGGTTTGGTCATGGAGGCAGTGGAGTTTGGGCAGGTGCTGAGATGTGTGGGACCTGGTGATCAGGCAGTGACCCCACCAGCGCTGTGTAACCTTCAGCTAAAGCAGTGCAAAGCTTTTCTAGGCAAGGGGAGGGGAGCAAGCTGTAGACCACTTTGTCTTCCACTCCACTTTGATGTTTGGGTGATGGAGGTGACTAAATAAGTCTTTAGGATTTAAATCAACTAATTAATTTCGTATTTTCAGTTTGAATCTTCTTTATTTTGATGGCTTGTAATAGTAATTGCAACACCACTGCCTTTGAGTGTGCGTCCCTGGTTTTTTTAGCCTGGACCGTCCCATATTTCCTTAGGAAGTAAAAATGCTGCTGAGCTCTGCCTATAAGTGTTGCAAATATCTTAGTTTCTTTACTCGAGTTCTGTTTGTTCATCACTTGGCATCTTTCACCTGAAAAAGCCAACAGTGTTCTTTTGCTTGTTGTTCAAGAGGTAACAAGTTGCCACGTGCATTAGCCAGGTATTGGTGGTCCTTAATAGCACCAGGTATGCCAAGACCAGTGTAAATCTGGGGTCTGTTGTTCTTCTCCCGTGTAGCTTGACTTCCAAACAGAGGGAACAAATGCCAGCGTTTGCCTCTCCTATGGGTGGGAAAGACTTTGAGTCTCCTGGGCTCGTTAATACGGTACCTCTTGCCAACATGAAATTACAAAAAGAGGATGATAAACAGACCTCTTGCCAAAGCTCCCTTTCCGCTAACAGATTTAGCCTGTGCTTTCCTTCGTCTTCCCTGGTACAGCTTTGTTTTAGAACAAAGATACCAAAATAAGGAAGAGGGGATTATTATGGAGGATTGATCCCCTCCGCTTGTACTGTTAATCTTAATTTTTCCTAGTCTTTATGCAACATCTTTTTCCATGTATCAACATGAACAAAAAAAATAAGAAAATAAAAAGAGGGTGTTGAGGGATTTGCTATGCTGCCTGTCATGGGGATAGGGCTGAAGCCAGGGGACAGCTCCATCCTCCTCCTGCTGCTCAAATCTGTGTTGGGTTTCTAGTCTTGACTGGGGAAGAAAACCTGTGGCCAGAAAACAGGACCTGGGAGGAGATTGTTAGAGTGCAACGAAGAACAACCATAGCTGGAAGTAATAAATCACACAGGCAAAACCTGCAGCATGGTGGATTTAAATGATGACCAAATGAAGATGAGAGGATTCCGACCCATCTATTATTAAAAGGACATCTCTGCCCTCATCTGATTTTAATTCCCAGAGTATTGTATTTCTGGTGTGTCAACTTTGTATGGTGTAATCTGCTCAGAAACAAATTTAGATCTTTATCCTATTGCAGTGCGTGGGAAGGAGCAATGTTTTCAATATTCACGGTATGGTTGGAAGGTGGTTCTCCCATACTGAGGGGAGTAATTACAGAAATGGGAGGAAGTTAATTAGTGGTAGTGGTTGGAAATTTTGGAGCAAAACCATAAATTAAAGTATGTCTTTGAGGGTAATGTGACTTTTTCTCCTATTGAAATTTTTGTTAGAAATCAGTTAATACAGTTAAGTTTGACCCAGGGGAAAAGAAAATAAAATGTGATACTGGAGCCTGGAATAAAAACACAAGTCGCTACAGCTGGTGGGATTTGGATATGCTGACTCCAAGTGATTGTGTCCTCAGCTCCCTGTAGGGGTGTCGCCTTCAACTCTTTTTCCAACCCGGTATTTCTTGAGCTGAGCACATCTCATTTTTAAATTATGCTTTAAACACTTTGAGATGGGAACCTCCATCTCTGAAATGTGCTCAAGTACTTGAGTCTTCGCTATTGAAAACAATTTACTGATGGCAGCAAATTTGATGCTCAGAAGCTGAATCTTGGTCCCAGCACTTTGGTCTTGCTTACCTTGAGCTCATTGTCTCACTGCTTTCCTGCAGACTTCTCAGCATCTCTTCATAAAATGAAGCTGTAGTGCTGATGGATTATTTAATGTTTTTAAAGAACTTGGAAGAGGAGAAGATAATATTTATTTGTCTTTTTGTGAATATTATTTTTGTGTCTGCTACTAAAGTGTGGCTCCTCTTAGGAGAAGGAGAAGTGGTTGACCATGAGAAAGTCACTTTTATGGTGGTACTCAATGATCTTAAAGATCTTCTCCAATCTAAATGATTCCGTGATTTGAAGAAAGATAACTAAGATTATTATTTTGTTTGTTTTTAGTGACTGGGTGATGTTATAGGATAGATGTTTGTAATCCAGGGAAGTTTCTAACCAAAGCCCCAATAATATTATGGTAGGTCAAAGTCTGCACTAAGTTAATAAAAAAAAAAATAAATCTGTTAGACACTATTTAATGCTTGTTCAACATCATAGCTGATGTGGTAAGTAAATTTTCATGGTCCTGTGAGGCATCTTATCATCGTCTGTTGACCGATACGCTATAGTGTTGATATCTGTCAATGAAAAAGTGTGAATGCCACCCTCTCCCCCACCACCCCTCCAAGGTTTCTGGTGTTCTACCAAGTGCCAAGGAAACTTCTGACTGGGAGCCATTAGGAAAATCCAAAGTCTTTGGGATGTGATTACCTCTGACGCCAAGAAAGATACAGCTTGAGACCATGGAGCAAGATGGAGGTCTGACAGATGACAGTTACAGCCCAAACTATTTCAAGCTGGAGATGAAATGGTGGTTGGAAGGATGTCTGGAGCCATCTTGTCCAACCTTGTGCTCACAGCAGGGCTTTCACCAGCACCAGGCTGGGTCAACCGTGGCCTTGCTTAAACCAGTCCCTGGCCAAACTGCTCCAGCAACGCAGTACCCACCTAATCATAAGGCTTTTCCTAGTAGCCAACCTCAATCTCACAAGCCATCATTTGTGGAAAGAAAGGAGCAGAGAGAAGAGTCTTCAACTGTGTGTCGTGAGAAGTCTTTTCAGCAAAACACAATGAATTAGGATTGTGAAGATAAAAGAATCAAAATAATCAGCCAAAGGAGGATGTGGCTCAGTTGGAGAGCAGGATGAGAGCACTAAATACAAGAGTACAGCAGGGTTCATTTCAAAAGGAAAAGTCAGCAAGGCCTCAAGTTAAAGAAATTAATAGGAATATATCAAGGAATTCACTTGAGAACTACTGAGAATGGTTTTGAACACACAGGAACAGATGTGTAGATAAAAATACATTTATTTATTGGTTACCTGCTGGTGAAACCCATCAGTCTGGCAGATACAAAGCCAGGAATTTACAGCACAGAATTCATCTGCGTAGAGACGTTTCCTTCTCTGGAAACAAGCTAACAGAACATCAGCTGTGCTGGCATCCTTCTTTTTCTTTCCTCATTGCCAGACTTTCTTGTAGGGGAACTGGTTTCTCATTTTACTGAGGCCCGTAAGGATATTTGTATAAGCTCTGCCTACTTTAAATAATATGAAAAACAGATATTTTGTCATGCCACGCTCAGGCTCACTGAGCAAAAGCATGTTGCATCGAGTGCAACAAGTGATCCCGTCTTCCTTGTCTCTCACTTTCGCAGTCTAGGACAAGGATTTCCTTTACTGTTATTTAATAAGCTATTTAGCATAATTGAATCATCACATTCTTTTGGATCCTCTGGCTTTTAAGTAGACCATAAACTTCAGCAAATTAAAGGTCAAGGTTTCTCCTGTCTCAGCATTTATTTTTGTGCAGTCTGACATCAGCAAATTCCAAAGTCAAGAGCTGCTTTGTGCTTATAAATTAGCCATTTAATTTTTCATTCAATGAAGGCACAAGGCCTTGTTCGTGTTATAGATGTCAGAGTTTTCTCAAATGAAAGACTTGTGGGTTTATTTAGTTATTTATCTGAGAGGACTCAATAGGTGATGGGAATGTGGCTCCTTATGAGCTTGACCAGGGTCCATGGACGTCCATAAGAGGGCCGTGAAGATGATCAGAAGGCTAAAGCACTTCTCCTATGAGGCGAGGCTGAAAGAGTTGGGGTTGTTTAGCCTGAAGAAGAGAAGGCTTTGGGAAGACCTTCTTGTGGCCTTTCAGTACTAAAAGGGGGCCTACAGGAAAGATGGGGTAGGACTTTTTATCATGGTGTGTAGGGGTAGGATGAGGGGTAATGGTTTTATACTGAAAGAGAGATTTAGATATAAGGAAGAAGTTCTTTACTGTGAGTGTGGTGAGACACTGGAACAGATTGCTGAGGGAGGTTGTTGATGCTTCATCCCTGGAAATGTCTAAGGCCAGGTTGGATGGGGCTTTGAGAAACCTGCTCTAGTGGAAGATGTCCCCACTCATAGCAGGGGGCTTGGAAGTAAATGGTCTTTGAAAGTGCTTTCCATCCCAGACTATTCTGTGATTCTATGATTCTGTGACTCCCTGCTAGCCCATGCCACCTTTCTGTGTCTCCTTAATGAATGGATGGGTGCTACTGCCATGGTTTAGAAGTAGAGCTGCATGAAAGACACTGTAGGACTGTAACTAATCCAGCTCTGTTATGTTTTCCTTTAGCTGGTCTTTGAGATTGGGTAGATCAGATTCTGTGTGGAAATCCCTCACTCTGCAGTATTTCCAGCTGGTTTGATTCTTTTTCTCCATCAGGGTCAAATTTAGCTGAACATCTCAAGTTTCATCTGGTGAGAACCATACTGCTGGTCTGTGGTGGTCACAACACCAGGCAATGCTACCAGCTGGGGAGGAGTGTCTGGAAGGCTGCCTGACAGAAAAGGATCTTGGGGTGTTGGTCGATGGCCAGCTGAATGTGACCCAGCAGTGTGCCCAGGTGGCCAAGAAGGCCAAAACCATCCTGGCCTGTATCAAAAGTAATGTGTCCAGCAGGAGTGGGGAAATGATCATGGCCCTGTCCTTGGCACTGGTGAGGCCGCAACTTGAATTCTGTGTCGAGGTTTGAGTGCTGCAGTATAAGAAAGACATTGAGGTGCTGGAGTGGGTCCAGAGAAGGGCAACGAAGCTGGTGAGGGGTCTGGAGAACGTGTCTTAAGGGGAGAGGCTGAGGGAACTGGGGTTGCTTAGTCTGGAGGAGGCTGAGGCGAGACCTTATTGCTCTCCACAACTACTTGAAAGGAGATTGTAGTGAGGTGGCTGTTGGTCTCTTCTCCCAAGTAACTAGTGATAGAACAAGAGGAAATGGCCTCAAGTTGTGCCAGAGGAGGTTTAGTTTGGACGTTAGGAAAAATGTCTATACTGAAAGAGTGGTGAGTCATTGGAACAGACTGCCCAGTGAGGTGGTGGAGTCACCAGCCTTGGAGGTGTTCAAAAAATATGTAGACATTGCACTGCAGGAGGTGGTTTAGTGGTCATGATGATGCTGGGTAGACAGTTGGACTTGATGATCTTAGATGTCTTTTCCAACCTTAATGATTCTATGATTCAGTGACTCTATCCAGGTGTGGAAGAAGATGTACTGAAAATGGTTTTGAACACACAGGAACAGATGTGTTAGATAAAAATACATTTATTTATTGGTTACCTGCTGGTGAAACCCATCAGTCTGGTGCTGAGGGACACGATTTAGTGGTGACCTGGCAGTGCTGGGTTAATGGTCGGACTTGATCGTCAAGGTCTTTTCCAACCTCAATGATTCTAATATTCTGTGATTCTATTCCATGATCTTACTGTTCCTGTCTCTGCTCTCCTGTTGATGTTGTCCTATCTAGTAACATCCCTGTGGCAGGGGACCGTGGCTCTTTGCCAAACCCTCAGGACTTGGCGGATACAAATGCCTTCCCATTGCTGAAGGTGCGTGACGTGAAGTATGTATGAAGAAAATTCATCCTCAAAGTAATCACTCAAACCAGGACAATGAGTCATGTTCAGGCATGTTCAGAGCCTCATGAAAGACTGCACAGAAGCGATGTCGTGTTAACCCCCAGCTGCATTAGCCGTACTGCTGACTTACAACACCATCTGTGTTCATACCCGGAACGTCTGGCTCGCATTGGGTGGTGACTCCGCTTCAAATATTTTCCTATTGTGATTTTTCTGTAGTCCCTCAAAGTTGCGGTCTCTTAAGAGTATTATTTAAACTACCTCTTTCTAATTCCCATCTCGACTGGAGAATAAACCCGTCCGGTGTATCTTTCCTTTGAAGATGGTCTGTGTGTGGAGGACGCTGATGCTGCCTGCAAGCCTTTACCCCCTGAGGGATGCAGATGTGCCATCCCAGATTTGGTTCACATCAGCAAAGGCGTGCCTGCCTGCGGTAACATCGACTGCTAAAGTGTTTCTGAACCGCTGCTTCGCTGCACATCTTCATTGCCACTGCTAACGCTCCCAGAACAAAAAAGGGCCCACGACATGGCTGAAAGTAAGCGAGCAAGCCTGAGAGCAAATGTGCAGTTCAAGTGTGGAAACACTTTTTGCAAATGTGTTCTCAGGGTAGAAGAAAAGCTTCTTGCCTGGCTTTTGCTGCTAGCTGCCACTTCACAGGTTCTTAATAAATAAAATAAACAGTTGGAGCAGGGCCAGAGGAGGCCACAGCAATGCTGGGAGGGCTGGAACCCCTCTGCTGTGAGGCCAGGCTGAGAGAGTTGGGGTTGTTCAGCCTGGAGAAGGAGAGCTCTGGAGAGACCTTGTAGCAGCCATTCAGTACCTAAAGGGAGCCTACAAGAAAGCCAGAGAAGGACTTTTTACAAGGGCATATAGGAATAGGACAAGAGGTGATGGTTTTAAACTGAAAGAGGGTAGATTTAGATTAGATGTTAGGAAGAAATTCTTCTGAGGGTAGTGAGACACTGAAACAAGTTGCCCAGGGAGGTAGTAGGTGCCCTATCCCTGGAAGCATTCAAGTCCAGTTTGGATCGGGCTTTGAGCAGCCTGGTCCAGTGGGATATGTCCCTGCTCATGGTAGGGGCTTTGAAACCAGATGATATTTAAGATTCCTTCCAACCCAAACCATTCTGTGATTCTGTGAAAGATGGCAATATGAGCATCAATAGATGTATCCAGAGGATAGTTTGAGGACCAGGATGACTTTTGCACCAGCTTCGTGAGGGCATGAAGCCAGGTGCTGCAGACTTCAGGGAGATGGAGTTTCTGGTACAGAGTTTGGAGTTATTTAGATAAAATAAGGCAGGAGCCTTGTTTTGAAAGTGAAAAGTAGGGAGAACTGCAGAAAAAAAGCTATATTCAGTCTCTGGAATGATGCCCTGGATCAATTTGTATAAGCATCAAGGTATAGGTGAAGCATAGTGGAAGAGGTGAAAGTGAGCATTATATTGTACAAACAAGAACTACCGTTAATAATTTACTGCTAATTGAAGCCTTAAACTTTTTTTGTAGAGTCTGGCCTTTCTTTGGTTTCCCTCTTTAAATTTATTTTTTTTAAGCGTGCGTTGTATTTTATTAACAAAAAATTAACTAAAATTATGTCAACTTTCATGTGATTCTTTTATAATGTCTGTTAACAGGGTAAATATTTTGCTTCAGGTGGGAGATATTGTCAACTTTTAGTTACGGTATGGCTAAAAAAGGGGCAAATTAAAAAGGAGGTGTTAGTTGTGGAAACCCACAATGTGTTAGGAATCTCCAAGCTCACACATACTGTCACAGGAGAGGTTTTTTTGGGGAAAGATGTTGCATAGCCTCGTAGCTTGCCTAAATTAACCTTTGGCAGATGAATCAGAAGTTAATTTAATTTTTGTTTGCTGGATCCCAAGTGAGAGTCAAACTTCAAATGACTTCACTGAGAAATTGTCAGAAAATTATTGGAATTTGAATGCAGTGTAAGGTCAGGAGGTCTTTCCATGTTCAAGGAGGCTTTGGCTGAATACTATTATCATGCAATTTGTATAAAGTGAATTTGAAGAGGGGATGTGCAGATAAAGGAAGAAATGTATCTTTTGGCTCTGCCTTTTTTCTTTGTTCACGTTCTCTCGTGCTTGGCTCTGTGCCGCCTTATGTGAAATAAATACTTTTTGGTATGGATATTTTTCTCTCGGAGAAAATACCACTCTCTTCCCAAAGAAAAGCATGGGGAACCGATCTCTCAAAAGCACTTACATCCCATTTTCACAGAAGATGAAGGCAAATCGCCACCTAAGCAGCATGGGAAGTTAAAGAATAGGTCACCTTGACACAAAGACTGACTTGAAACAAGATGGAGAAGTGTCTGTCCCCCAGAAAAGCTCACTTTTGTGTTATTTACTCTTTTCTTTGCAATTGGACTTGAGTTTAGATCTCTACTATTTAATTTTTTGCAAACCTGTAAAGTACGCTTGTCAGTGTCACTGCTTAAGAACCCTGGGAAATACATTTATTTTTCAGTTTATAAAGTTTATAAAAGTTCTCTGTTTATAAACATCTTATTTGCTTAGGCTGAAAAGAAAATTATAAAATTAATAAAATTCCTGAGTCTTGCATGCCGTGTTTACTCTTGGCTTTTAGGATTTTTTACATCTCCTTCAATGTCATCTTTCTTTTCCTCTGCCTCTGTAGGGTAGGAGTGGGAAATACCTGTATTTCTCTATATCTGAGTGGGAGAGGTGTATAAGATGCCAGATCCCCCAACATGTGTGCAGAAGTACGTGTGTTAATGTTTGTTTACATGTTAAAAATTACTTGGTGCCCACTAGTATTTGAAGACTCAAGGCCTGAATGACTTTGGGAAGCATCAAAGCTGGTCACGGTGTTTTCAAAGGTATGAAGTATAAACTTACGATGGAGAAAACCAGCAGTTGTTGTCTAGCATCTGTAGTGGTTTGAAGGTGCTGGTGATACCTTTGCTGTTTCTTGAGTGCTTTGAATGCTCCCATAGGAAAAGGAATCCCAGAATCCCAGCATGGTAGGGGTTGGAAGGGACATCTGGAGATCATCTCGTCCAACCCCCTGCTAAATCAAGATCACCTAGATGAGGTTGCCCAGGACTACATCCAAGTGGGTTTGGAATTTCCAGAGAAGGAGACTCCACAACCTCTCTGGGCAGCCTGGGCCAGGCTCTGGCACCTCACAGGAAGGAATTTTTTCCTCCTGTTCAGATGGAACCTTCTGGGTTTCAGTTTGTCCCCATTGCCCTGTCTCTGTCCTTTCACTGGGCACCACTGACAAGAGTCTGACCCCATCCTCTTGACCTCTGGCCTTTAGATACTAATCAGCATTGATCAGATCCCCTCTCAGCCTTCTCTTCTCCAGGCTAAACAGCCCCAGGGCTCTCACCCTTTCCTGAGCACAGAGATGCTCCAGTCCCCTCAGCATCTTCGTAGCCTGTGCTGGGCTCTCTCCAGTAGTTCCTTGTCTCTCTTGAATCGGGGAAGCAGAACTGGATGAAGCAGGCGATGTCCCAGGGTGTCCCCAGGGATGGGGAACGGATTCCTCTCCGTTGGCAGCAGCAGGAAGCCCAGCTCTGGTTCAGAAAGGCAAGAGCACCGAAGTGTAGCTCTGCAGCCACTTCACATCACAGCAAACTCAAGCCCAGCATTCATGGCACTGGCATTTTCATCCTTCTTCTCACGCTGCTTGGAAATCCCCCTATGCATGCTCGGCTTGACTGGTGTGTTGTCCTGCTGATGCTGTGGTGGCCACCCAACGACTGACCTCTCCTGTATTTCTGTTTACCCTTCATCTGAAGTAATTTGCCCGTGTGATGGCGGCACGTCATGCACTTTCACAGCAAAGATAAAATAGATGAAAATGTAACCAGGTTACAGCCAGAAAGTATCCCGAGACTGTTTGCTAGCAGCTTATTCCCATGGCATTCCTGCTGGAGTTACTTCTTCAGCTCCCGAACTGGAGTCTCAGCAGCTTCCAAGCAACTGAGCATCGCTGTCATGGGGATTAGGAAGTGGTGGAAGCTCCATGCAATAGAGCAATACTTGTGTTTGTCCGTTTATAATTCATTTCTCTTAGTCCTTTTGTTGTGCCTTTCGTGGCCACGAGCAAGTGCTGCAAGTTATTGTAGTGAAGGGGGTTTAATTTTGCTAATCGTGTTTTATTCTCATTTCAGTGTAGCTTTTCGAATAGCACAATGCGGTGCCTGTAATGAATTGAAGATGTATTTTTGACTGGCATTGTCTTGCAGAATGCATTGGAAACTCATCTGAATGTGCTTTCATACTAGATGCTGAAAAGAAAGAAAATCATCCATCTGAAATGCTGTTCGTGTGGACTCTTTCATGCTGGCTGGAAATAACACCCTGCATACCAAGCAGGGAGGAAGCACAAACCTCTTCCTCGCAATACATTCAAATCCCTAATGTGATAACCATCTTTTTATCTCTGCTAAAAAGCATTTTCTTTCATCTCTCTCAGTAAGAGTGGGGTTTTTTACCGTTTGGCACGACACCTAATGCAAGCCAGACACAGGCGGTAATTTTCACCGTATTATTATTTGTTCGTAGTCTTTACACCCAGAGAAGTGCAAATGAAATGATGACTGCGTTGAACAAGGCACTTTATAAATGCAGCCATGACTCCATCCTTGCCCGGGCGCGGGTCCAGCTCTCACTGTGGGGTTCTGGGTGAAGGAACACACATTCAACTGGAAGGCAAAGGGAAGAGGGACCATCATAAACTTTATTTCTTGGGTAGGAAGGCTCAGTTGGGTAGGATGCTGGCTCTAGATGTGTCAGGAGGAAAATACCAGGCTGGAGTGTGATGACCCCATCATTTCCTTGCTCTGTTGCAGAATATTCCCAGCTTATAGATCTTCTGAAATGGCCAACGTGAAAAGCCATGTGCCTGCACTTGCACTGTGTTTTGCTTTGGGAACCCCAACATAAGAGGACATGGACCTGTTGGAGTGGGGCCAGAGGAGGCCACAGCAATGCTGGGAGGGCTGGAACCCCTCTGCTGTGAGGCCAGGCT
>WUAM01000298.1:55204-73133 GCA_024336885.1 Actenoides hombroni
CAAGAAGGTCTCCCCAGAGCCTTCTCTTCTCCAGGCTGAACAACCCCAACTCTCTCAGCCTGGCCTCACAGCAGAGGAGCTCCAGCACTTGCATCATTGTTATGGACTCCTCTGGCCCTGCTCCAACAGGTCCATTTCTCTTCTATGCTGAGGTCCTGCCTTAGCAGTGATGTGGGGAAAGAAATGTATCACTTTAATATTCCAGAGAAGAGCAGCAGCTTGTGCTCACCTCTGAAGCTTCTCCCCAACAGGTCCCTTCTAGATTGCTGTCAGCCCATCAGCCTTTCCCCTGGGAGCACGTCTAATTTGTTTCACTTCATAAACAAACAAAATAATTTAAAATCTTTTCATAAGAAGAATAAATAAGAAATCAATCTGAAAAGATGAGCTCTCAGAAGACTTGAGTTGTGGGCAGTGGTTATTGGATGTGAGAGTTGAAGGGAGAAGTACGAGAATTAGACCCTGCAGTAATGACAGGTGAAGATCTTCATAACTCATAGTTAAGAAATTCTCTTTAAGACATAACCAAAGGCAGCTTCCGCCTTACACTTGATTTGTTGCCATCCATTTATACTCAAAAATGATGTTGCTGTCTCTCGTTATTAGAAACCTAATGTATTGCAGAGAAGAGCATCCATCTCTAGGGAGGTGAATTTGTCGGTTTTGGTGACATTTCCAGGAGGTGTAATTCCAGGGTGAATAGAGTGATTTTTCATAAGCAGAGACACAATACTGATCATGCAGTCTTTCGACAAGGTTTGCTTTGAGCCTATTAATAGAATTCAGTGTTTAGGACTTCTGGACGCAGCCTTCTGATGCACACTGAAAACATTTCATTGAATGCATGAGGAGCAGGTTGGTGACTCTCAGGTCTCTTGCAGTCATCTGAGATAAATTAAGATCTTAGGTGAGGGGATCATTCTTTGCCATTACTTGTCACTGAAAGGTTGGAGCCATCTGGGGGTTGGTCTCTTCCCCAAGGAACAAGCGATAAGACAAGAGGAAACAGCCTCAAGTTGTGCCAAGGGAGATCTAGCTTGGACAGGAGGAACAATTTCTTCCCTGCACAGGCAGCTAAGCCCTGTCCCAGTCTGCCTAGGGCAGTGGTGAAGTCCCCATGCCTGGAGGGGTTTCAAAGCCTTGGAGATGTGGTGCAGAGGCACATGGTTTAGTGGTGAGCTGGCAGTGCTGGTGGATTCGATGATCTTAAAGGTCTCTTCCAACCAAAACAATTTTATGATTCCGTGATTTTTTCCATTGGCTTCAGAGAGGTTAGGATTATAGTGCTTCTCATACAGAGACCTCAGTTTGGTGCTTGACCTTTGGTACATGTATTTGAACCTGGTAAGTTTGTTTCTTTTCCTTCAGCCCCTAACCCCAAGATGTGGGAAGTTAAATTGTAAAATTAGTGGTTGACATCTCTCTGTCTGATGGGAGGGAGAGAGCAGAAATGCATTTGTGCTTCTGTGCCCTAGTGAACACTTGAAGCTCAGTACTGCTTGCTAGTGATGGAGGCTACAAGAGGGTCCACGTGTTACACTCTGTGTTTGTTATTGGTCATTTGGGGGTTGGTGTCTTATCTTTCCAACAAGAGGAAACAGCCTGTTTCAGTCCTTGAGAACCCTTTCGGTGAAGAAATTTTTCCTATTGTCCAACCTAAACTTTCCCTGATGCTACTTGAGGCCACTTCCTCTTGTCCTGTCGCTTGTTACCTGGGAGAAGAGACCAACCCCCACCTAGCTCCATCATCCTTTCAGGGAGTTGTCAAGAGCAAGAAGGTCTCCCCTGAGCCTCCTTTTCTCCAGGCTCAACAACTCCAGGTACCTCCACTGCTCCCCACCACACTTGTGCTCTAGACCCTTCCCCAGTTTTGTTGCCCTTCTCTGTCCATGCTCCAGCCCCTCCATGTCCTTCTTGGAGTCAGGGGCCCAAAACTGAACCCAGTTCACTGTGGCCTCTGTAGTTTGGTCTGTTTCTCTCCATTAAAACAATAAATCATTAGTGTCACAGCTTCTTTGAGTGCTGGTGATGCTTTTGCCAGAGCAGTTGAACTAAGTGACCTGCCTGGTCCCTGCCATCATTTCTGCTACTTGTCCCATAGGAAAGATAATGTTATCTAAACACTGACGGGCAGAGGAGAATGTCTCCTTCAAAACAGCATCATGCCCCTCCCCATGTATTTTCCTTGCTGGGTTCTTTTCTGTCCTATCAGTGCTTTGGTTTGTCTGTAGGGTTTGTGAATTTCTTTTTTAACCAGACAATGCATTATCCCTCCCTTGCTTCTCCCCAGCTGTCTGGTTCCTTAAAGGCAGTAATGTGTAATTCTCCCATCGTGGATGTTAGAGCCATTATGAATAAAGATGAAGTGGAAGTGGAATGCTTTGCCATTAATTTAAAACTTTGGTTATCATGACAACAGGTTACAACTCTCTTCATTGCCATGACAATCTCCTGCAAAATTGTTAAAATGTCGTCTTCCAGTTATTTTTAGTTTGTCCTCTATTCCCATGGAGACCAACTTTTACTTGAAGTGTTTGATGCTTTGTGCTCAGGGCCTTTAATGAGCCTCACAGAAGTATGTAAGTCAGTAAAGAAAGAGACCTCCGAGGTCAACTGATCCCTCTGTCAGCCCTCGCAAGAATGGTCCATACAGTTCGCTTTTCTGCGGCTTTGTTGTGTTATGTGCACTTCTTTTATTACCTTCTCTTGTGTGATTTTTAACATTTACGTTTGCTTGTAGTGCCTTTGCCCGTATTCTTCTTTGCTTATGGCCCTACTTGTTGCTTTAAATCCTGTCTGAAAACTTCAGGTTCTGCACAGGACACTGACGAAAAAAAATCTACAAGGGAAACAGAAAAATTATAGAAGACCCTGAACAGGGCATTTAAAGTGGTAATTTGTTCTTAGTTGCTGTGTAGTTGTTTCAGGGAAAAATACCGCACAGAAAGGAAGTTTTCTCTCTTTCTAACAGTCCACAAAGGAAGTTTTACTTGAGTAACATTGGCACAATTAGCTAAAAAATTACGAGCTTATCATTGAGCAATAGTGTGAATTACCTCAATGGTTAAAGGAAATAAAACTACTCATTGAGCCTCCCTTTTTCTGATGCTCCCAAGTAGCCAACTCATGTGACCCATGGGAGTCTCCTGTTTATCAGTTAGAATTAGAAATTCAAAGGAATAAGAACATGTAGCTGAAAAACAGGTTGTGTCCATCGGACTGTTTCCCAAAACATGGACAAGGATGAATGCCAACTACTACTTATTTATGAAGTTTTCATCTTGCTGCTTCTTTAGTGGTTGTGAGCGTGGCTACCCTGAAGTAAATAACAGCAAAACTGTGATGGTGTCACCACTTGTGCTGCACTGGATAGGGTTAGCAGGGAGGTGACACTATGGATTAGTCCAGATTTCTTTACATTTAGACACTTTCTGATAAAATTTTAATAAAGAACACCTTCCAGTATACTGTTGTCTATGGAGTAGTGGTTCATATCATTTGGATGTCAAGTTACCTTCACAAAGACTGAAAAGAGTAGAGGCAGCTGATGTTGGCTTGGTCCATCTGGCACAGGTTGCCCAGAGACATGGCGAGGGATGATGGTTTTAAACTAAAAGTGGGAGATTTAGGCTAGAGAGAAGAAAGAAACTTTTTACACTGAGGGTGGTGAGACAATGTCCCAGAGAGGCGGTCCATGCCCCATCCCTGGAAACATTCCAGGTGAAGTTGGCTGGGGCTCTGAGCAGCCTGCTCTAGTTGCAGATGTCCCTGCTTCCTGCAGGGTGGTTGGACTAGATGAGTTTGAAAGGGTTCCTTCCAACCCAAACCATTCTATGATTCCATGATTTCTCCTTAATATAGACTCATCTCCAATGACTTTTGGAGTAAACAAAGACTTTAAAAAGAGTTTAAAAAAATCTGTGTACAATCCTTACATCTCCAGGAGATTTCTTCTCTCTGATTACTTGTACGCCTCAGAAAGTACTGACAGTTGCTTGGAGAATGGACTTTAAAAGATTTTGTAGAAATGTAAGCAATCTTGCAGCTATTTTGAATGGTTCTTGTTAGTAACACAACCCCTCCCCCCGCAAGTTCTGTGCAAAAGGTACATTTTGCTGGTAAATAAGAATGGCGAACAGCTCTAGGCAGCTGGTGCATTTTTTCCTTGGATGCCAAAGAAGTCATCCAAAGCAGGAATTTGTTCTTAAATATTTCTTTTTACTATAATAAACAAGTCTTGGAAGCCTTGAGATCAAGGAACAAGGAAAAATGTCAAACAATAACTTATGAAAGTATGATGTTGTCTGTGCCCCTCCAAAATATTGCTGGTATTTATTATAGTAATCTTGTGATAACATTGGGATTTTTTTTCAGTTTAACTGTGACCTACTTCTGTTGCTGGTTGGGTTCCAGACTTCTTCTCAGTGCTGACAGTTTTAGGACCTGTCTGTTTAAGGCCATTTTATTGTACTCTGGTTTGAAAATATCAAGAAGTGTCTTGAGTCCAGAGCCTTAAACTTCCTCTCCTCAAACACTTGCAGGGTGAATGCCCAGCCCTGAATTGTCAAGGAGCATTCTGCTCCTGTACCTCCATCTGAGCTCTTTTCTAGTGCAGCGACTACTCCTTGTCCAGTGAAGCACTGCAATTACATTTCCAGTGATCTCTTTTTACCTCCAGCTTTGTCCATCAGGCTCCTTTATGTATCTTTGATGTGTCACCTTCTCCATCGACTTAGGAGGCTCTGTTGCCTCTTGTCCTTCAGAGGCTCTGCTTTGTCCCACCTCCATTAGGGTATGTCCTTGCTCTCTTTTGGCCTCTGTTGCAGAAAATGTTATCACTAGACACAAATTAAGCTGCTGTCTTTAAATAGAAGATTTGTGTATCTTCCTTTCCTCTTAAACTTGTTTCTTCTTGATCACTACGAAATCCAAACTTTTTCATCTTTCCTTTTCTGTGCCTGGAGCTCAGGATCTTTTTCCCACATGGTTTTTACATCTCTTGCTCTTCTTTCTGGATTCCCATGGAAAGTGCTTAAGTGCTTCCTCTGCCATCAGAGCTGGTAAACTTGAGGTCATCTTTAACCCAAGAATTTATCAGCTTGTTTCTCTCTTCTCTTTTTTTCTCATTTTGTTCTGAAGAGTTTATGCCTCAGCATAAATAAAATGTCAGTGACTTGTTTTTCTCACTCTTCTAGAAATTTTAACAAAATTATAATAGATTAAATTTCCAGCTTGAGGAGACATTTCCCATCCTTAGTTTTGAATGAATTTGAGATAACATCTCCCAGAGCTTGCTGAGGAGCAAAACTTCCACTTTATTTTTAGAGAGGGAAATTTCTTCTTGCTGTGGGGAGATCCAAGCTGGTCTTAGTCACCAAGTATGTTGTTCCTAGTGTAGCATTTTGATGAGATGAATGAAGGCAGCTCACACAGCCTTGGGGTACTTACTCCAAAAACAGAGCTGGAGAAATAGATTGAAGCCTAATGTTGGTAGATGAAGCTTTTCCACTCTACATTTAACATTTAGGTTTAACAAGGGCAAGTGCAGAGTCCTGCACCTGGGAAGGAATAATAACATGCACCAGTACAGGTTAGGAGGCAGTCTGCTAGAGTAGCTCTGTGGAAAAGGACCTTGGAGTTATCCAGGGGACAACAATGTGCCCTTATGGCCAAGAAGGTCAATGGTATCCTGGGGTGCATGGAGGAGAGTATGTCCAGCAGATCAAGAGAGGTTCTTCTCCTCCTCTACTCTGCCTTAGTGAGACCTCACCTGGAGTATTATATCCAGTTCTGGGCTCCCCAGTTGAAGAGGGACAGAGATCTACTTGAGAGAGTCCAACGGAGGGCTACAAGGGTGATTAAGGGACTGGAACATCTCTCTTATAAGGAAAGGCTGAGAGCCCTGGGGCTGTTTAGTCTGGAGAGGAGAAGACTGAGAGGGGATCTGATCAATGTCTATAAATACATAAGGGCTGGGCGTCAAGAAGGCAGGGACAACCTCTTTTCACTCGTGCCTTGTGATAGGACGAGGGGCAATGAATTTGAGCTCGAGTACAGGAAGTATTTCTGCATTCCTGCGTGATCTGCTCTAGTGTTGTCCTGCTCTGGCAGGGGGTTTGGACTCGATGGTCTTTGGAGGTCCCTTCCAACCCCTAACATTCTGTGATTCTGTGATACAACATCAGTTTAACTGCCATACAGGCAATTGCTGAGATGTGAGGATTATCAGACAAGTGTTTGTTGGCCTCTGTGAACTGAGTGGGTGGTGTATGGAGCTACTATTTTTTTGTGTTAAAGCAGGAAAGGACCCTGTATTCCTGTGAAAAAAATGTTCATTATTGTAGTGTGGTGTAAAAGAGCAACAGGAACTGGTGTGTGCAACTGGTATGAAGCAAGCAAAGGGAAAGTCAGGAGGCTTTTGCTGTAAGCTACCCAGTATCAGTGCTGCCAGCCACTGACTCAGCGAATGCACCACAATTGATTATCCACCGACTCTTCCACTTGTTTGCCTTCCAGCTCTTACATTAACCAATAGTTAAATCATCCCTAGAAGTCCCTGGGGCTTCCTTGACTAATGGACCGCTCAAGGTGGTCCAGGTGGTTCTCTGCAGGTCCATCTGGCAGCAGCTTGAGCCCATCTGGCTCTGCTTTGGCCTTGGAGAAACCTCTCCTGCTTCCCCCAGGAGATTTATCCTAAAATCTTTGCTTTCAGAAGAATCAAAGCAAGATACTGCAGCTACCCGGTAACTCTTGTATGTAAGTTGTTTATAGGACAGACTGAACGACTTCTGATACAAAATAGGGAATGACTTTTTCATCATGCACAAAAAAACATTGGGAGCAAATGTCATGTTCTGGGAGATCCCAACTCATATATTTAGGAAGAGTAATGTGTGGTCCTCAGGAACTTGTATGTTAAAACTTGTGGTATATCCATTCAGAGCAACTCTTCAAAGTAAGTGGACTCCATTTCTGTATCCACCCTCACCAAGCAGGAGGACTTCACGTTCTCCAGGATGGGGAGATTTGGTGGATGACGTGACATCTAATGTTGTTGGCAAACAGTTGCCCAGAGAGGTGGTCGATGCCCCATCCCTGGAAACATTGGCTGGGGCTCTGAGCAACCTGCTCTAGTTGCAGATGTCCCTGCCTCATGCAGGGGGGTTGGACTAGATAATCTTGAAAGGTCCCAAACCATTCTATGATTTTGTGATCCAAGTTGCATAGTAGTTGACAGTGTTAGGGTTTTTTTTTCTTCCTTATTTTTGGAGAAACTTTTTGTTTTGCTCCTCCTCCTGGTGTAAATTAGGGAAGTGTCTCCAGATACTTGCATGGATCTACATGCATACAAACTCTGCCATTGATGTCCTCGCTATACTTACACACTAAATACAAGCCTTTACTTTTCTGCGTTGTCCATCCAACACATTTTATCAGCAGAATGAAGGTCACTTCAGCCCTTCAGGAGAACAGAAGACCTGCTAGCTGTCTAAAATCAATACTGGTGGCAAGATTATTTTTAGAAAGGGAAGGTCAAGCCTGGAACCTCAAAACAGTGTCAGAGTTCGGATTTAGTCCCTGCCTTTGCTACCTGTGCCTGGCACTATGCTCTCCCGTGCGGTACCCAACATGAACCCACCAGTGAGGACTGCTGGGTTTTCTTCCAGCACCACGAGTCCCTGTGGCCGATGTGTACAGAAAGCAGATTTATGCAGTTCATTTGCTGCTCCTGTATAATCATTCTTAGCTCTGCATTAATGTGCTGAGCAAGTGAAACTAGTTAATGAGAGGGGGAGAAAAGAATCTTTTTTTGTAGATCTAATGCTCTTGTTCCTGGAAGCAGAGGGGAATAATTAGCATTCCGGCCGAGGAACCAGTTACTATGGCAGTGCGTATTGATGGAACGGGGTTGATACAGGTGAGCTAATTCAAACCAGCCGAAGGCCACATGTTTAGCCTTTTGTTATATAACGAGTTTTGAGGTCTTCAGAATAATAATTCTGAGTACAACTGACCTTCAAGGGATGGTTAAAATAAGAAAGCCGCCGGCCTTTTTGTTACCGGCACACAAACTCATTAGTTACATAAACAGGACGAAGGTTTTTAATCTCCTTTTGAAGTTATTTGCATATTTATTGTGACTTACGGCGCCTTTTTATTTGGGATCCTACTGATCTGAAGGTGGAGGGCACACAGGGCTGCAAAACCCACCACGTTTCTCTAAGGTTCATAGCGGTCTAGGTCATTAGTCCTAGAGGTGGGGCAAAAATGTAAGAATTAAGTTTCACTGTGTAATAAAGAAACCAAGGATTTCTTGGTATTTCTACACCTTTTTTGTTTGTTTGTTAAATATTTGATCTTTAGATTTATTATTTTTCTGTATTCCTTGCTACTTTTTAAAAGAAGAAAATCTTTGGGACATTGAAATTAATTTTACTACAGGGAAGAAAAGACAGGAATTCAGCCTTGCTGAGTGGCAATCAACCATCGTAATTATATTTATCAACAAAAATGATATCAGAAAAATACTTCCCACTCAGAGAAGGGGTTTGGAGAAGCAGTACTTCATTTTGCCCCTTGATTTGTAACAATATTACTAGACTTTACGTTTGTAGAATGGTTTTGCAATTGAAGGTGAAGCAGGAGCCAAGATGTCCCCACTGAACTGTGTGCCTGTGGTGCTGGTTCTCCTTGTGCAGCCTGGATGGAATCATGGAGTATATAGTACCAGTTTGGGATGCTCTGCAGGTATAAATTATAACATGCTAACTGTAGCTTCTGAAAATTGAAGTCATATTGAAAAAAACCAACCACCAAACCAAAAGCATTACTCCCCAAATGTATTTTAGTTAACTACATATTGCCAGGATGGAAACTCTATAGATTGCAGATTCAAGAAGGTGCTATGGACAGCAAGGAGTGTAATAATTAAATTGCACAGTGCACCTGAACGTGGGCTATTGCAGTGATTAATTTTAAATGCTGTCCTGTAATTATAATCAAACTGTATTCTCTGCAGAAACCTTTGTACACAAACAGCAAGGAGCTGTTATGCATTATTGACTTTGGAGTAGCTGGAAGAAATTCAAAACACCTTCATATAAATTACATTTTGGTCATGGTCTGCTCATCCACACCAGCTTCGCAGGCTCAAGCTCCCCCTCCTCAAATGCAGCTTCTGGCTATAATGCAGCCTCTCTGCCCCATCTCATCAGCACACCTTTTCTGTTCCCTATTCCCACCAAGGAGGTTTCCTGCAGGACATGAGCAGCGCAGCTGGGTTTCCTCACCCCCAACCCCACTTAGATCCCATCAGAGGTGCATCCATCATGTGCTCTCCCGGAGCAGCTAGCCCCAGGTCCCTGAATTCAAGCCATAGCTGATGGACAAGAATCACAGAATGGTAGAGGTTGGAAGGGGTCTCTGGAGATCTTATCATCCAACTCCCTCTGCTAAAGCAAAGTTGTCTAGAGCAGGTTGCCCAGGATCATGTCCAGGTGGGCTTGGAATCTCTCCAGAGACTCCACAACCTCTCTGGGCAGCCTGGGCCAGGCTTTGGCACCCTCACAGCAAAGAAGTTTTTCCTCCTGTTCAGGTGGAACCTCCTGGGTTCTAGTTTGTGCCCCTTGCCCCTTATCTTGTCACTGGGCACCACTGAAAACAGTCTGGCCCCATCTTCTTGACCACTGCCATTTAGCTCTTGAGAAGCATTGATCAGATGCCCTCTCAGTCTTCTCGGAGCTAAATGGCCCGAGGGCTTTCAGCCTTTCCTAGTCAGAGATGCTCCAGTCCCCTCAGCATCTTCATAGCCTCCACTGGACTCTCCTTGTCTCTCTTGAACTGGCCTCACTAGGACAGAGTAGAGAAGGAAGAGAACCTCCTATAAAAGGATGATTTCTCTATGAAGAGAGACTGCAGTGCTGTGTTGGGAAGCTCTTCCCCTGCCTTGCCCCAAGCCTGGCATGGGTGCAGCTTTGATGAAGCTTCTACTTGGTCTTATGAGTCACCACTTCCCCAAGTTTTTCCTCAGGGCTATGCTACCACTGGTGCTTTTTGCTGCTGTCTTTCCTTTTATAGTATTTGTGGTTTACCCCAGTTAAGGCAGAAAGTAACTAGGGAAAAAGTAATTCAGAAACTACACAATGTGGTGGGTTTTTTTGCCATGTAGCCCCATCAACAAAAGGGCTGCCAGAAGGCGGATGTGGAGGAGAGAAGCAGTAAAGTGCCCCAGGTTGCACCTTGGAGATAGTCCCACTGTAAACAAGTGTCTTGACTGATGCCTGATTTCAAAGCTTTCTCTTCTGGGGATACACTCCCTTGTACACTGCCTTGGCTGCTTTTAAATTTTCATTTTACTCCTTCTCTTGGCTGTACCACTCACTGGTGGAAACATGGAGGGGATTCCCAGAGCATATTCCCTTGTCCCAAAAAATTTGGATAGCCTCCAGCCAGCTCCATGAACATCAGGCTGTTCTCACTGAGCTGAAGGGATGTTTGATGCTTGTGTGGTGCTGAACTCAATAATCAGCCCTCTCTATTCCACGATATATTTTTCAAAGTGAAGACATCCTCACATCTACATCCCTCTCTCCCTGCATCTCACGCTGTCACCGGGATCATCTCTGCATCCAAGTGTCCCTTCCAGTTCTCTCATTGAAGCATCCCCACATGTTTATCGAGTACTTTTTGTCATCCTTAAGGTTTTTCTTTCTTATTTTCTTAGGTAAGAAAAACAAACCGGTGCAGGGTCTGTCACGTGTTGATCTGGACAAGTGTTTCTAATAAAACATCCATAACATTGTGCTCTTTTACGAGTTAAATGGTGGCCTGCGTGCTTTTATGAGCCGTGCTGTATTAGTCGTCGCAGAAAATATAGGCTCATTTAATGCGTCGCAATAAAGAGCCCTTTATAGAGAAGGGGTTTTTATAGTTTATTCATCTCTATTTATGTAGAATCCCCTTGAGAATCTGTGACCCTTTTGCTTAGTCAACCTTTCTTGGCTGTTTTGCCACATCTCTCTCATCAAGGGGATATTACAAGGTACTTAATATTTATTTATTTGATGAGTATTGCTAGGACCTTTGCTTTTTGAATCATAGAATCATAGAATACCAGGTTGGAAGGGACCTCAAGAATCATCTGACCTAACCTCTCTCGGCAAAAGCCTGGTCTAGACAAGCTGGCCCAGCACACCCTGTCCAGCTGAATCTTAGAAGCGTCCAGTACTGGGGACTCCATCACTTCCCTGGGGACATTATTGCAATGGCTGATTGTTCTTTTTGTGAAAAATATTCCACTTGTATCCAATCACGTATTCCTCTTGTATCCCCAGGAGTAACTTGTCCCCACCATTCCTCGTCTTTTCCGTGGGACTCCTGTCCAAAGGGAGCTGTCCTTTAAATACTGGAACATGGTGAGAAAGTCTCCCCTGAGCCTTCTTTTCTCCAGGCTGAACAAAGCCAGTTCTCTCAGCCTCTCCTCACGTGGCAGCTTCCCAGTACTCAGATCATCTTGGTGGCCTTTCTCTGTGTCCTCTCCAGCCTGTCCACAGCTTTTTTGCATAGTGGGAACCAAAACTGAACAGAGAATTCCAGGTGTGGTCTGACCAGCACTGAATAGAGTGGGACAGTGATGCGTTGTCTCTGCTGGTGATGCCCTTGTTGATAGGACCCAGCATTCTGTTGGTTTTCTTTGCTGCAGAAGCACAACATTCACTCATATTGAGCTTGTTGTCCACCAAGAGCCCCAGGTCCCTTTCCACAGAACTGCTCCCTAGGTGGGTAGATCCCAGCCTGTGCTGCACTCCTGGATTCTATTTTCACAGGTGCAAGACCTGCACTTGTCCTTGTTGTACTTCATCAGGTTCTTCTTGTCCCGCTCTTCCAGCCTGTCCAGGTCTTCCTGCAGGGTGGATCTCCTGCAGTGTCCATTTCCCCACTCAGTTTGGTGTCATCAGCAAACTTCTTCAGGGTACACTTGATCCCCTCATCCAGGGCATAATATATTCCTCTACCTTGGTGCAGCAGCTGTTGGATAAATAAAGGGGTGGGGTTTTGTAGCTGGGGAAGGAAGATTGTGGGGTGGGTTTCAACAAGTCCTTTGCGGGGCTGGTATGTCATCAGGTTTAAAATCCATGTCCTGTGGTTAAAACACACTTGTAAGCCTTGTTCTGCTTAGCATGTCTTGCTCTTTGATGTTCCAGGACTCTGTGCACTGGGCAGAGGATCAGATGAAAGCTCTGCCGTTAATATGTGCCCTATATGACACATTTTTGCAGTTTGGGAATAAAACACCACGCTTCTGTTATGTAGGAACCATATTAATTTACTTCCGGGAAACATTTGTTGGACTTTTGTTTTCCTTGTTTTTTTAATCAGCAGCCAATTTATTACAGAAACTTCAGTAGATGTGGAAACTGTACTTGATTTAAAGCAGGACTGCCAACTTAGCACTTATCCTAAAGAAACGAGATATTTATAGATCCTCTTCGGTTTGAATTGGAATCTACCTGGCTTTCTGGGGTGGACACGTGCTGTGCCTAAACCCAAGGCTTTAGAGATAAAACATGACACTGGGATGCCTGACTAATCTCATAGAGAGTTGCTGCTGTGATAATGAATATATTGTGATCATTGAAAATGTTTATTATTCTTTTTCTTATTATTGTTTTCTTCTCCTTCTCCTATTATTATTATTATTTAATTATTATTATTACTGTTAGGAGGGCACAGTCTGCCACAAGCACCCAATGATGTTCTGCACGTGTGGCATCTACAGGTCCTTTTTTGTGCATATCAGAGGATAAATGAACTTTTCTAATTGCCACATGAAAAAAAACCAAAGGCCAGCTCTGTTATCCCAGATTTGGTTCCTCCAAAGCCTCACGTTCCCAGTGGAGCAACTCCCTGCAAAGGCAGACAGGATTTTTTCAGGAGGTTTCCTTCACAAGAAATTAATGATTTCAGGGAAATCAGTCGGAGTTGTTAGTTAGTGGGATAATACACATTTCTGTCCTTTCCTGTAGCACCTACACAGCAGTTTCATGGAGCTCAGCATCATCGTGCCTTCTGCCTTGCAGGTGTTGTTGCCTTCAGTGCCATACCCATGCTACAAGATTAACAGCCTCCATATCTTTTAGTCCCGTCAACTGTTTTTCAGTTCCCTTCTCTGCTTATGTATTTACATGACCTTTTATAAATACTGTATAAACCACTGAGTTTTTTCCATGTGAACAAATAGTCAGAATTCTATTAAAGAACAGGACATGACATAATTTTAAAAATTCAACAGAGCGTTACAAACTGTCTTTCTTCCTTTAAAACTATTTCAGGTGTGTTCACCAGGATGTGGAGAAACAAGGAAAATGTATCAGGGTGTAAAAAGGAAAGAGAATCTTTGCAGTAATAATGATTTTTAGGAAGAATCGTAGAATCCTAGATGGTTTGAGTTGGATCAGACCTTAAAAATCATCTAGTTCCAACTTCCCCTAAACCAGGTTCCTCAAAGCTCCATCCGGCCTGGTTTTGACCATATCCAGTGATGAAGCATCCACAGCTTCCCTGGGCAACCTGTGCCAGTGCCTTACAACCCTCAGAGTGATACTTGGATCATCTTTGTGGCCTCCTCTGGCCCTGCTCTAACAGGTCAATGTCCTTCTTGTGTTGGGGGCTCCAGAGCTGAAAGAAAGGAGACATAAGTTTATTGGGGAAATAAATTTATTTTTCTTCCAGTCTGGGACTTGGATAGCCAGCATCTGTGGTTATTCTGCCCAGAGGGATTAGGAAGATCCATCTACATCAGTCATTATTACTGCCTCAGCAGCTTTCCCAGGGCTTCCTCGAGGTCTTGGCTCTGGGCCTGGCTTCCTCCATCACCCATTTTGTCTCCATTCTTCACTCCCAGTTCTGCCTATAGTTTTTTTCCTGCCTCTTCAGCCTGGGCTGTGGCAGTGATGTTATAAGTTGGCAAACAAACTGAAAACATAAAAATAGTTCTGTTCAATTTGAATAATAATTAATATTTATTCTTCTCCAAACACCCCGTTTGCCTGCCAGACAGTCAGATTGCATTTAATAGAAATTACTTCGTGCAACCCTAAATGTTTCATTTCAATCATTTATGAGAAAATCAAAAGAAACAAAGGGCAAAGAGAGGTGCTAATTTTCCTCTTCAGACCAAAGTCCCAGGGTTAAGATTTTTCTGGGGTGTATGGAAGAACCAGCTTCAGTTCTGTCTGAGAAGGTTTGAACCTGAATGCTCTCAAGTCAAGAGTGATCACAGTGCTTAAGAATATTTTTGGGATGCTTTTCCTATTTATTTATAATCCTGCATTAACACTGGAATGGGACCAGAGTCCAAATGAATGTCCAGCAGGTTCAGTCCTCTTTTTTTTTTCCAGATGAAATTGTCCCATCAATCTGAAGAGAAGTCACCAAAATTCAGGTTGGAAAGGACCTTCCTCAAAGAGGGCCTATAAGAAAGATGGGGACAAACTTTCTAGCAGGACCTGTAGTGACAGGTCCAAGAGGTGATGGTTTTGACCTAAAAGGGGGGACATTTAGACTAAAGAGAAGGAAGATGTTTTTTCCAATGAGGGTGGTGAGACCCTGGCCCAGGTTGCCCAGAGAGGTGGTCAATGCCCCATCCCTGGAAACATTCCAGGTGAGGCTGCTTGGGGCTCTGAGCAACCTGCTCTAGTTGCAGATGTCCCTGCTCCCTGCAGGGGGGTTGAACTAGGTTTGCTTGAAAGGTCTCTTCCAACCCAAACCATTCGGTGCTTCTATGATTATCTTTCTTTGATTCACACTTCTCTTCCTGTGAAGATCGTTATTCAGTTAGGAAATTAAAGTACAGATAAGCTCAACTGCCAACATTCCAGGAAGAAAACTGAGCTCAGCTTTTGCTGATACATATTTATCCTAATAGTCATAAAATGTGCCTCGGACAGAGTTAAGTTAGAAAAAACACTGGGCAATGGTCTCACAAGAAGAGCACTCTGCTGGAAAGCAGAGACGGGTTCCAACTCATATGAGCTGAGATGTCTCTAGGAGAACCTCCTGCTTTTTTCGCCTTCTCTCAGCTGTTATTCTCTCATCCTGCTCTCAAAGAAACTGTGACCAGCTTTTTGTATTTCCACTAATTGCACATTCTAGGAAAACAAAACAATGTAATGCTCATCACATGTAACGTGCAGCATCATAAGGCATCGGTATGAATAGGGATGTGTTTTGGATGAGAGGGCACTGCTCCTCCTTTCCTGTTTCTGCTGGGTGACTCATCATCATCCTGAATTTGGGAGGATGTGGAATTCCACTGACAAAGCAGCATCAGCTGCAAAAGCTTTGTGTCCACAGATCCTGTAAACTTAAAAAAACCCCAAACAAACCAAACACACAAAAAATCAAGAAACCTGGTGCTCAGACCAGTAGTGCAACAGAAGATATGGAATCTTTCCGTAAGTGTCATAAAATTTTCCATAAAAGCCCCTAAAGGAAGACTTTGGTCCTGCAAGTGAGGAGATAATGGGATCAGGTTTTAAGGTGCTGCTATTTGTTTTCCACTGTGCTCACCTGCTCTCTGAGGATGGCTCCAGCCAAAGCACTTCAGGGCTCAAACACTATCAGAGGAGGGAAGAAAGAAGAAAATAAACAAACAAACAAACAAACAAAAAGCAGCAGCAATAAAATGAATGTCCTTGTACACACTGCCTCAGCATCTAGAAAGAGAAATGGAGGAAAGTCACTATTCAATGGGCAGTTGAGATAAGACAGGCCTAATGGTATGTAAGTTAAAAAAGGACTGGGACAGGTTGGTCGAACACTCGAACAGGCTTCCTAGAGAGGTGGTCAATGCCCCAAACCTGTCAGTGTTTAAGAAGCATTTGTACAATCACAGAGTCCCAGCATGGTAGGGTTTTGAAAGGACCTCTGGAGATCATCTTGTCTAACTCCCTCCCAAAGCAGAGTCACCCAGAGCAGATTGCCCAGGATCACATTGTCCAGGTGGGTTTGGAATCTTTCCAGAGAAGGAGACTCCACAGCCTCTCTGAGCAGCCTGGACCAGGCTCTGTCACCCTCACAGCAAAGAATTTCCTCCATCTGTTGAGATGGAACCTCCTGTGTTCCAGTTTGTGTCCATTTCCCCTTGCCCTGTCATTGTGCACCACTGACAAGAGTCTGGCCTTGACCCTAGAAATGTAGGCTCTTCTTAGCTAGGCATCTCACACATACCACACACAGGACACCTACCAGCTAAGGTACATGAAAGTGCTCATCTAGTCCAACCCCCCTGCAGGGAGCAGGGACATCTGCAACTAGAGCAGGTTGCTCAGAGCCCCAGCCAACCTCACCTGGAATGTTTCCAGGGATGGGGCATCAACCACCTCTGGGCAACCTGGGCCAGGGTCTCACCACCCTCAGTGTAAAATATTTCTTCATATGATGATCATGTAATTTCCCTGTATTGTCTATCACAAGTAAAATACTAAAGCAGTGCAGTGGGATATTCTGTCTCGTACTAAATATTGCACAAATTAAGAAGAGTAATTAGGAAGTGCTGTCTGCTTCTGTTAAAAATTCACATACAGTGAGTAGTGAACATGCCCCTGTTAGGTCATCATTTTTCCTTCCTTGCCTCTCTGTATTCCCCTGATTCTCTAACTTCATTTTCACAAGGTAAAATGGAAAAGGTAATAACAACAAAAAGTCTGATTTCACCCTGAAACAAGTCTATACTGAGGCACGCTGGTGGGATCTTTAATCTTCAGATTTTTGCTACATATTCAATTTAATGCATGCATACAACTCAACCTTTGGGAAGCAAAGACCTTCTTGAATATTCATCAAATAAGTCCTTCTAACGTCCTGAGCTTGCATACCTAATCAGGTGATACATTTATTTTCTTAATCCCTCCTGACCTCCTTCCATATGTAAATTACAGAATTTGAAAGCATATACTTCAGCACCAGATAGGGAATCCAGCTGATTACTCTTACAGTAATTGCAGTGCCTCTTCCCAAAATTTCCTGGAAAAAAAAGTCCTCAATCTTAAGTCTCATTTGGCTGTCCTATGCCCTTGACCACTAATAAATCAGTTTTAGCCCACTTATGTTTCCTATGAAAGGAACCTTCCTCTACATTTTCTTTAATCTCCTGAAAGCCTGAACAAATTACACCAAAAGGCTTTTTGGAAAATTGCTTGAAAACATTTTCAAGCAGTTAAGATACCAAGTCATAGTCACACTAATGGTTTGGAGCTCTTTCCTCTTAATTCATTGGTGAAACATTAAGGGGCTGGTCCAGTAAGTTTCCCCAGACACCCCTAATGCCATCATATATTTAATACGACCAAATGGCATTCCTTGTTTTATGTAAAGAAATCTAGTTGACCTGGAGGAAGGGTCTCAAAAGCAAACCAGTCTTTTGAAAACCATAATGATGAAAGCATGAATAATAATAATAAAAATTAATAATGTCATCACTTCCCTTCCTGAACTTTCAATTTATTCTATAGCTTTAAAGTCAAAATGCAGTGATATTCTTTAGGGTTGCTTTTATTCCAGTAGTACTGACTGGATTATAGAGTCTAGAATTGTTTTGGTTTGAACAGACCTTTAAGATCATCTAGTCCAACCTCTAACCCATCACTGCCAGGTCACCACTAAACCATGTCTCTCAGCACCACGGCTCCATGGCTTTGAAACCCCTCCAGGGATGGAGACTCCACCACTGCCCTGGGCAGTCTAGGCCAGGCTTTTACAAACCTTTTACAGAAGAAATTGTTCCTCCTGTCCCACCTAAACCTCCCCTAGTGGGACTTGCTCCAACCTCCTTTCAGGGAGTTTCTGAGAGCGAGAAGGTCTCCCCTGAGCCTCCTTTTCTCCAGGCTCAACAACCCCAGGTCCCTCAGCTGCTCCTCACAAGACTTGT
>WUAM01000298.1:77270-90228 GCA_024336885.1 Actenoides hombroni
GCAGTTAGTTAGAAGAACTGAGCTGAAAAGTAAAATCACTGAACAGATTTAGTTCTGTTCTCACTCAAACCAGGACACCTAGCAAAGTGTTGGCTTTTCTGATGCCAGCCCTGCACAGCTGGCTCTTACAGACCCGCTAAGGCCAGCATCCCACTGACCAGAACCCTGAACAAGCCAAAGTCCATTGAAGTGTAAATTCACATATTTCTCATTTTTCATCAAATCATAGAATTGTTTAGGTTGGAAAAGACCTTTAAGATCAAGTCCAACCATTAGCTGAGCACTGCCAGAACACCACTAAATCACGTCCCTCAGCACCGTATCTCTATGAATTTGAAACCCCTCCAGGGATGGGGACTCCACCACTGCCCTGGGCAGCCTGGGACAGGCCTTGACAACCCTTGTGGTGAAGAAATCATTCCTCATGTTCAATCTAAACCTCTCCTGGTGCAACTTGAGGCTATTTCTTCTTTCTTGTCATCGTGTTCCTCCTTTTTCCCATAGTCAATCCTATCATGTTGCCAACATCATCAAATAACTTCAGTCCCCAGGTTATCCTACAGGCTTTCTCCAGTTTCTCCTCCAGGACCATGGCATCCATGCAACATGCACATTCTACCACCCTGGAACATTAAAGAATGCTGTGAAGTGCACTCCTGACCCAAGCCAAAGCATTTACGTAGGTGCATCATTAGTCTGGCTCTACACTACTTGGGGTCATAGGCTTGTTGGCTTTCCTGCTCTCTATGGTATCTGTCTTCTGCCCTTATGATTCTTCAGGTGTCTGATAATGTGGTTGGTGAAGGTGTTCAGTCCTATGAGAGAGGAGATCAGGGAAGGCATCCAAGAAAGGCAGGAAGGCAGGATGGATAAAGTGTGTGTGAAACTGCGTGAGGGATAAGCAGGCTGAGAATGACACTGATCCAGACTTGGATGAGGATTTTAGTAATGTGAAAAAATGCAGGTCTGGGTAAATTCAACAGAGGATGTGGTGGAACTTGGCCAGAAAACAGCTATTGACAGAAGCTCATTGGTGCTATTTAAAGTTGCAGATTGGCCTGTTGGTTTTTCACTGTTTTGTGATATTTACTTTGTTTTGCTGTTGATGCCTGACTGATGTCTCACAACTCCTACCCTAGGAGACTCTAAAGTTAATTCCTTGCAAGATTTCCTTAACGTAGAGGTGCAACATTGGGGTGCACTTCTAATAAATGTCAAGACTGACAACTGCTGGTATTGTGCCATTGAGTAATATCTGTCCTTGTGATCCTTTTGTGATCTTTTCACAGAATGGTGGGCATTCTGTGTGACCTCTTGAGATATCTCGTCCAACCCCCTGCTAAAGCAGAGTCACCTAGAGCAAGGTACCCAGGGTCGCATTGTCCAGGTGGGTTTGGAATCTCTCCAGAGAAGGAGACTATGCAACCTCTCTGGGCAGCCTGGGTCAGGCTCTGGCACCCTCACAAGAAAGAAGTTTCTCCTCAGGTTCAGACGAACTCCCTGTGTTCCAGTTTGTGCCCATTGCTCCCTGTCCTGTTGCCGTGCACCACTGAACACAGTCTGACCCCATCCTCTTGACCCACCCTTTAGCTACTGATCAGCATTTATCAGATCCTTTCTCAGTCTTCTCCAGGCTAAACCGCCCCAGGGCTCTCAGCCTTTCCTTAGCACAGAGATGCTCCAATCCCCTCAGCATCTTCGTAGCCTCTGCTAGACTCTCTCCAGTAGTTTTCTGTCTCTCTTGAACTGGAGACAATTCTCCAGAGGTAGGGCAGAGTAGAGGGGGGAGGAGAACCCCTTTTCCTTGATACTTCTCTAGACATGCAAAGCTTCAGCTTCTTTGCTGAATTTTTGTGTAGTTTTTTTTTTCTTCCTTCTTTCATGAGAAAACTATCCAGCAGTAAAGTGTAGAAGAATATAGAAGGCAGACGGGTGTTTGCTGTTTTTCAGTTCATTTACTGAAAACAGCTGGTAGCCATTTAGGGCAATGGAAGAAATATTGCAACTTCTGTCATTCTGAAAGTAAACACATGATTAAGGCAGAATTGACAACTCCTGCTTCACCACCAATTAGTTGTCATCGTGCTTTGGTGAACGACATCACAATGAAAAGACATTGTTATGATGTGGATATAGATACTATTTATTTGTACTGGCACAGAGTGGCTTCATCTGCTTTACTAAGTGCCTTCAAAATACAGCGAGATGAATCGTGGCTGTCGTTTAACTCTTCCTCAGCTGGGCTCTTCCCAAAGGTTATACAATTGAATTGAGAAATGTAATTGCATATTCTTTTTTGAGGGGGAATAAGAAGAGTTTGTTGGTCCTACTTGGGAAGTTCAGAGCAACGTACATTTAAATGACTGTCTGTTGGCTTGCTCCCCATCGTTGTACCGCTGGTCTTATAAAATCCTTCCAGTGTTTCCATTTTATAAAGCAGTCTTTTTGAAAAAACAGAATTTTAAAACCCCAGAAAACCTCCAAACCTCTCTTGTTTTTTCTTAGCAAGGAGCCTTTTTGTACAAAGCAAGCTGGTGGCTTCTCTTTGAATTCCCCGGCAATTTGGAGTGGGAAATTAAGACTTAATGTGGCATCTGCTATCTATTAAAATTTTTCCCATACCAACAGAAATGTGATCGTGTGTGATAATACTGAATTAATCCAAAGATTTTTCTGAGAAATCGTGTTCTTTTAGAAAACATCCCTGCCAGAGTCCGTAAAATGTAGCGGGCTGCTCCGTGGCTTCATTTCAAGACAACTTGGATTTCTGATCTGTATTTCTATCCTAAACAAGCATCGGGTGAAGTCTTGTTGGGTTTTTAGCTTTTAGCAGAGCAGTCGGGAGGTTCAGCCGCGCTCTTCGCTGCCTGCCAACGTTTACAAGCAGTTAACCTCTCTCGATAGCAAAGGTCACGTGCATCAAAGATGGAGCTGTAAGACACTAATGTCTTACATGAATGAGAATAATCTTACAGATGGGGGAAGGCTGGAAGTGAGATAAAAATTACAGTATTAATTTTTTTTCTGTAATTCTGAAGGACGACGGAACTTCATTATCCAATATGCTTAAAATTGAACGACCTAATGAAATTTCACACCCACTAAATTTAATCATGGATTACTCATGTGGGATTTGAATCAGATAAAAAGGATGCCTCAGATATTTGGTAGCACTTGCAGAAGGTAATAAAAAATCTGCAGTGCTCTTTGTCCCTTTCAGCAAATGTGAATTGCTTGACCTACTTTCCTTTTATTTACTTTTTTTTTTTTTTTCCCTTTTTTTTTGGCATTCATGGACCTGACCCCAGCTTCCTCCTGGGCATCAGTGAACAGTCAGTCCCATGCTCACATAGAAGCAGACAGATCTCAGGAATGCTTCCTTCTGGGTGGTGTTGATGTACAACTGGTGGATTATCGCTCTTGCTGCAGTAGTTTGAGGCTGGGAAAAGAAATATTTTCACTTGTGTATTAAAAAGCCTTGCTGATAAGATGTCATTGGGAGGAGGTGAGGGATGATGCCGGGCTAAGGTTCTGCTCGGGGCTTTGTTTGTGACTGCTGAATGATCTTTTAGAGATCACTTTACTCCTCCAAACCTTCACTGTATGGACTTAAATGGTGTTTAACTCACGGGGATGTTCTGAGTCCCCTGGAACTGGAGGTGCCTTTAGCAGCCTTGAGACAACACATACTCTGTGCTTAGAAACTGAGGTTTTCTCTCATTCACTGTGTTTCTGGATGAGTAGCTCTTTATTACCACTGTTGTAAGTCTTACTTCTGGTAGAAACCAAAGCTTATATTCAACAACAAAGGAAGACTTGGAGGACCAGAGGAGATAAGCACAAAGGCTGCACTTGAATTACTTGGAGTTCTACTTGTTGACTACATCAATGACTGAGCACAGTGTGTGCTGTTTTTACAAGCAAATTTCCAATCAATAGAAGAAAAGGCTCCAGGGAGAACTTACAGCAACCTTCCAGTACCCAAACAGGGCCTACAAGAAAGATGGGGAGGGCCTCTTTATCAGGGAGTGTGGTGACAGGACAAGGGGTAATGGCTTTAAACTGAAAGAGGGTAGATTTAGATTAGATATTAGGAAGAAATTATTTACTGTGAGGGTGATGAGACACTGGAACAGGTTGACCCGAGAAGCTGTGGATGCCCTATCCCTGGAAACATTCCAGGCGAGGTTGTCCAGGACTCTGAGCAACCTGCTCTAGTTGTTCCCTGCAGGGAGTTGTACTAGATGACCTTGAAAGGTCCCTTCCAACCCAAACCATTCTATGATTGGGTTCTCATGATGTAAGTGCAGATTGATGATCTTGGATTCAGTCATTGACAACTTTTAAGCAGTTACTGGATCAAATCTAATTAGCATTGGCAAGGGTTACCAGAAGTAAAAGGAGCATATCTTTGTGATGAACTCTTCTGTTCTTCTCCCTTCTGACATACCTACTGCAGCAGTTCTTACCTCTTCTGGAGTTAGCCTAATGATGAGGATTGTCAGAGGATTCTGAAAATATCAGTTGTCACGTATATTAGGTGGGATTTAGGATTTAGGAGATGTTCATCAACATCTCCTTGTTCCAGGCAGCACCCAAACACAGAGCAAAACCATGCATATTGCCCCCAGAGCCTGAGGCAAGCACTTAAAGGTGGATGATGGAGCACAGTGGTATCCTGGACTCACTTTTTGGAGTTATGCAGTCGTAGGAGCATTTTGATGAGGTATTTGATATCTAGGAGTTCTAGCCTTTCTTAGTGGGACAGCCTAAGTGAGATCAACCACACAAAGTTGTTTATTTTGAAATGTTCCAACTGAGCCGCACAAGCAAGGCTGGCATGCTGCAGGAACCAAGGAGGAGTTGTGCCTCACTACTGAGTATGGATGGCTAAGGGAGGACTAGGTGTTTGAGAACACTGAAATAAACTCAAATTCCAGTCTGAGGAAAGGAAGCCAGCCAAGCTGAGCAAAGGAGAAATGCCAAGGACAAAGACATGCGCTAAGGACGTGATCTTTCTAGTGGTATTCTGAATAGACAGTGGTGGGATAGCAATGCTTTTGTCAAGGTTGGAGGAAAACCTATTGCTAGAGTTGAGATGTGAGATGAGAAATGGATGGTTGCCTAGATGGCTGGGGAAGGTGGTGTTTTAAGGATGTTTTGCGTGAAGAATCTTGAAAACTTCAACGTAGTTTGCTGCAGAAGCACAGACAGGTTGCAGTTAAAGACAGTAGTGAAGTGAAAAGTACCAGTGAGAGGGAAGATGCTGAGCATAGTTTATGCAGAAGTAATAAGAAGATCTTGTGGAAAGCTCATGAACTTGCACTCTTTGACAGCTTCAGATGATGGATGGATAGGCATTCTTGAAATCCAGAGAAGTGTCAATCTGAAATGTTATTTGGACAGGTCTGCAGCAGACACCGCCTGAGTTTTCTGCATGGAAGTTAAGAGCTTAAAATTCCCTTTCAGAACCAGCTGAAGTTGGAAAAGCCAGCAGCCTTCACTTTTCAACAGGGTAGGAACCTGGCTATCCATAGTACAGCAAAATCAGTAGCTGGACATGTTGAGATGGAGAGAGAAATAGCCTTGGTTGTCAGATCTTTTCTTTTTGGCAGAGAAATTATTTTTGAAGCATGCATGGTCTCTGCCTGGTGTCCACTGAGTGCCCTTCATCTTCAAAAAAAAAAGTAAAGAAAGAAAAAGAAGAAGCAGAAGCTGCTTCCTTACACACAGACAAAAAGGATCCATCAGCAAACCGATGAGCAGCTTCAAATGTTTCATCAAGGAATATGAAATCTCATCACAGCTGGATTACTCACAAGCTTCAAAGTTCCTTAAGGTCAAAAAGTAGTTAAATTGTATAGAACAGTGTGAAACAAGGGCACTGAGGCTTCCTCTGGAGGCACAGAGGAGCTGCTTGTTTTGAGTGCTGTCTTTAACATTTGGCCTAGTATGTTTCTATTCTTATAATCCCTTCCTACTAACATTTTCTAAGTTTCTAGGGTTTTTTTGCCAGTCTGTTCACACCACCAGAGTTAATGGAAGGGATTTTTCTGTTGAGTAGGAGCAAAGGTGCTGTTCAATTATAAAAGGATTTCTTCAGTATTTGCTAACACCTTGATATATATACCTTTATGGTGGTAAGAGCTCTCACCCCTATTGTCTCTCACACACCAAGATGATGCTGTGGTTTTTTGTAGGGGACAGCTGTAAATTTTGTTGACTTCTGTATGTGCATGTGTGGCAAGGGTGGCCATGGTAGGCAGGAAGGCTTTCTGGATGTGTTTATCTAGGGATGAGCATCTCCTGTGGCAGCAGACTGCTTTTAGGTGAGCTCCATCATGCTATCAAGGCTCTACAGTGACCATGAACAAAAAGCAATGTGTTTGACCAGCAGGTTGAGTGAGGTTCTCTTCCCCTTCTACTCTGCCCTAGGGAGGCCATCTATGGAGCACTGGGTCCAGTCCTGGGTTCCCCAGTTCAAGAGAGACAAGTTGCTACTAGAGAGAGTCCAGCAAAGACTAGCAGACTGAAGCATCTCTGTGCTGAGGAAAGGCTGAGAGCCCTGCGGCTGTTTATCCTGGAGAAGAGAAGACTGAGAGGGGATCTGATCAATGCTGATCAATAGCTAAAGGGTGGGGGTCAGGAGAATGAACCTAGACTGTTTTCAGTGGTGCCCAGCAACAGGACAAGTGGCAGTGGGCACAAACGAGAACCCATGGGGCTCCATCTGAGCAGGAGAAAAAACTTCTTTCTTGTGAGGGTGCCAGAGCCTGGCCCAGGCTGCCCAGAGAGGCTGTGGAGTCTCCTTGTCTGGAGAGATTCCAAACCCACCTGGACAATGTGATCCTGGGCACCTTGCTCTAGGTGACACTGCTGGAGCAAGGGGTTTGAGCAAGATGATCCCCAGATATCTCTTCCAACCCCCACCATTCTATGATTCTGTGAGTTAGGACATTTCATATCAGGGAGCTTAAAACGAAATAACAGCTCTTGATGGGACTTAGCCTGCATGCACCTGGAGAGGTGAAAGGAAGAATACTCCTTCTCATTGTGGAGGATTTATGCCTCCCTGCGGCATCTGGTTGGACAAGTTTGCAGGTGGGGTTTGGACAAAGTCGCAGATGTCCCTTCCAACCCCTACCATGCCATGATTCTGTGATTCTGTGTGCATCTCCTGCTGCAGCAGACTGCTATTAGGTGATCTCTGTCACAGTATCACTGTTCTGGAGTGACAGTGAACCAAAAGCAACGTGGTTTAATCTCTTAACTGCTACCAATGACAACGTATCTCCTCTGTTGCTGGTTTCTTGGGGGGGGAAAAAAAATCAGTATTTTCAATCAGATTGGTGCCTGACGCAGACTTTACATTCCATATTAGAAATATGTGTAAGGCCAAAGAGTAAAGACAGTGATGGATCACGGGCAGCTGAGGCTCACTCAAAGAATTGTTGTTGTTGCCAGATACAGGGGAGATTTTTTCCTCCTTTTTTGGTCTCCTGCTAACACGTACATCTGCAAAGGAAATCACACCTATTCTTGGGAGACATGGCTGCCTGTTTTCGTTTGTAATGTCCTGTGGTTTTAAAGCCCTAGGTTCATCTTTTAATAGAAAAAGAATTGCAAGTCTGTGTCTGCCTGGATGGAATGCAAATTATTTGAATATATGGTGTGCAAAGTGCTGTTTGCTGATTAATCCACGTCGCTTTTGGTTCACTGTCACTCCAGAACAGTGATACTGTGACGGAGATCACCTAATAGCAGTCTGCTGCAGCAGAAGATGCACACAGAACCACAGAATCATGAGGAGTGGGGAGTTAGGTAATGGCAGAGGCAAGATGGTAGGGTGTCCGGGCTTGTTAGGGACATCTCTTAGTAGTTTTCTGTCTTGGTTCCTATCCCACAACATCGTCACTCTGCTCATTTTGGGTTTCTCCAAAAATAGTCCTTTAAAATGGGATTGAAAACTCTCCTGAGAGTTTGGACTGGTGTGGAAAATGGGATTCAAGTTGGGGTATAGGGAGAATGACACAGCCTTAAAAGCTGGAGCGAGCATTGGAAGGAGGAACACCAGGAGCTATGGAAGAGGAGGCTGTCTGGTCTGCTGGAGGGGGATGGAGAAACCAGCAGCAACACTTGGAATGGGTGTTTTGAAATACGCGTTGCGTTAATTTTATCCAGAAGCCTTTGACATGAATTTAGATTTGAAATCTGCATTTGCTCATTACTGAGCGACTGATGAATGCCAAAGCAGTTCATTACTTTTGGAGTGTTTTTTTATCTTGTCCCATTATCTGGGGTTGTTCAGATCCTGCTCATTCATAGTTGCCTTTTCTAGATATAATTGGGTTTAGGCAAGTAAGATTCTAAATGAAGTGTTGATAATGAGAAGTATTGTTCATCTTTCCAAAGATAGTTTAAGACTTTTTTTTTATTTCTTTCTCTTGCTCATGGGTGTGCTGAAGGCTGTTCAGCAGTAATTGTTCTGAGCTCTATGCATTCAGATGTATTTCATCACTGTCAGTATGTATGTACTGACCGTACCCTCGCTGCTGGAGTACATGATCTGTAAGAATTTGCCTGTGGAGCTGAAGTTTTTCTGTCTCGATTCCTGAAGGCTGATACAATGGCTCAGTGAGCGCTCAGTAGAAGAATAACAAAATTACCTTAATACCTTTGAAAAGTTAACTACCGTGTTTAACTCAATAACATGGAAAGGAAATTGGTTTCCCTTCCTCAAAACATCGCCTCTCCTCCTGAAGGAATGGATGAGGTCTCCATTTATCATAGCAGCTCAGATCAACAGGAAAATGTTACTGAGTTCCTACGGCGCTTTTAATAGAATATGGAGGCAGTGCCCTTAAGCTGTTCTTTACCCAAACGAAATCTTTGGTGAGCCTTGTAAATCTATCCTGGCAGGACCAGAGCCACCTTGCAGCAGGAAACGTCACCATAGCCAACTGCTGAAAAAATTATAATTGTATCGTTTGTATTCCCGTGGGAGAATTTGGGAAGTGAAGCTGTACTGGAAATTAAGAAAACTAATGGAGAATCAAATGAAGACTATGCTCAGTGTCTTTAAGATGATGAAAATTTTATTGTGAAAGAAGAAGACATGTATTTCCCCTTTCAATAGCGCACAGTTAATAAGAAGAATGTGCCCTGACAAGGATATGTCAATGGAGTTACAAAATATTTTTAAAAATCCCAAACCTACCATCCTACAAAATCTTACATAGAAGGAAATACGGTAAGAAATGGTCAGAAAGAAATGGCAAGAGATGATGGGGACCTTCAGAGGGACCTTCTTTTATATCTTCATAAAGGGCTCTCTCTGTTAATAATTGTTATGTTGCTCATCACCATCAGCAGATTTTAGAGCATTGCCTATTTATTGTCTTTATCAGAAATGTCCAGTTTGAACCTGATACCTCTCAAGGTAGCAGAGTAAAAAAACATATATATAACCACTGTACAACTGGATACCTGCTTAACATGACAATGTCAGCATGTGTTTTTTTTCTCCAGCACACACAGCTGAACTTCTGACTTTGCACGACTTTAGTGTTTTCCCACATCTAAATTATGTTTTTTAACACCACCAAGCCTCGTGCTCTGACGTTGGGTCTTTATACTTAATAACCTGCTCCCACATCTTGTCATTTTAAAACACAGGAGCATGGCCTTAGCAGTCCTTGAGGGCTCCCTGTCTTTTCACAGAGCTGTTTGATTCCTGTATCTGTTTGAAAGTGTCTGAAGGCTTTCAAGATAAAATACAGTTGTCTCCTTTCACTCCTCTGTGGTAGTCATAGTAAATGCCTTTGTTTCCAGGTGTAGCTGAAGCACTACAATTTCATTTGAAAATCCCATTAATCTCATGCACCCAACGATAGCACAAAAAAATATAGTACAATATATGATTCTTCTTCCACAGGCTTCCTATTATTCAGCGTACACCTACAGTGCTGTCAGAGCTGAGCTTCATAAGTACTTCAGAGAGAAATCAAGTAAAATTTCCCAGGCTTCGTTTTGCCAGGATGTACCTTTTTTACTCCTTCTAAATCATCTCTTGTCTCCTACCCTTGCACTCACTCTTGGCAGGAAGATGGGACTGCTGACATGGCTTTTAGTCTTTATCCCTGGTCTCCAGGCATAGACTCACAGAATCATAGAATGATTTGGCTTGGAAGGAACCCTCAAAGATCATCTATTTCCAACACCCCTGCAGTGAGCATCTATCAAGTAGATCAGGATGCTCAAAGCCCCATCCAACCTGACCTTGGACGCTTCCAGTGATGGGGCATCCATAACTTCTCTGGGAAGGACCAGGAGTGCTCATTTGTCATCTCTGTTTTCTTTCTCACCCCAACATGTGGATGCTGGAGATGGAAATAATCCGTAAAACTTGTTATTTAGGTGAATTCACCCAGATATATTGACATTATCAGCCAAGGAGGTGTTATGAGACCTCAAACTTGAGCCAAAGTTTTAATCCCCTATGTTGCCACCCATGGGCTCAGATCATATGAATTACAAGAAAGAGAGGCTCTTCAGTAGCCGAAGTGTTTCAGAAATCAACTAAGGTTCTCCATCCAAAATAGCCTGGTATTTATCTCCAAATTCTTCCCATCGCACAAAAAGGAGGAGCTGGATGCCACCATATTCCTCAAATTTTCCTAGAATCATAGGATGGTTTGGGTTGGAAGGGACCTTAAAGATCATTCAGTCCCAACCCCCCTGCCCTGCGAAGGGACACCTTCCACTAGAGCAGGTTGCTCAGACCCCCATTCAACCTGGCTTCCCATTAGAAATTCACCCATTAGAAATTCACCCGAATGGTCATGGGGAAAATTTGAACTTCAGCAAGAATAGATTTGAAATGGGAACAAATATAACCATTTGACTTTGGAAACTATCCTTCCACCATAGGGACTCATTACATCTCTTTTTTTTTTTTTTTTTTTTTTTTTTCAGATAAACTGATGGTCACTGCTCTGTGGGGGTTTAACTCTCTTTGTCTTCATCTCAAACCCTTTCTTAACTGTATTAATCTCATCTTTCCATCAGAATAGATTTTTAGCTATTGTTAAGCATATTTTGCACAGGTTGGAAGCCTTAGCGAGCTGCCAGCTTTCTCTTGTTACTCTTTAGATTTGTAATTCCCCAAAGATAAAGCAGTATTAGGAACAGTCCCCAGTTTTCTCTCGAAAGTAATTTCTGATTTCCATATTAATCAAAAATAGCTTTACCTTCATACTGCCCTAATCCTAGTAACAACACAGAAAGAAGATTACATTCTGTAGATGTCAGGAAAGCAATTAAAATTTGCACACAAGAACTGAGAGGGGGGAGGAACATCACCTCTTTATTTTGTGAGCTGAACAGGGAAAATACCCTGACCTCAAATTGTTTGTTTCTTATTGGTTCCTTTCCTTTTGAAGTGTGCGATAGAACAGTCTTCAATATTCAAAGATTAAAATACTGGCATTTCAGTAGAATGAGAGGGTTTTATGTGATGAGAAGAGACATTTTAAGGAGGGCAAAGATTGGCTGTGAAGAGCCTTGAATTTGCAGTTAGCGAGGTAGGTGGCTATTAATAGCTCTGTCTGCAGAGACGGATATTCGTTGATCTTAATGATGAGCTGAGGAAACCAACTTCGCAGCAGCAGGCTGACTGCACGTAGGTAGGGTGAGGCTGTGGTTGTCAGCCTAGAGAAAAAGAGGTTGAAGTAGTGAAGATGTCAGATGAGGCATGTGCCTACGTAGCTGTGGGTTAGAGGTGCTGAACGCTAAGAATTGGGAAGTTTTGGGTGTAGTCTGGAGAAACTGAGGGGGACAGGGGGTCATGGTGATCTGCAGAGTAACCGGAAAAAAAAAAGTGGTGGGAATGGGTTTTGTGGCGGTACATTTGACTTCGTGACCTGATCATCTGTCAGGCATCAGCCGTTTGGGTATAGTCAGGGTATTCTGTGGACAAATCAGAGGTTGGGTATGTAGGTGTAGTTTGCACAGAGGTGGTATGCACACTAGCACTTTTAGATCAGGTTGTACAAGATAAAGGTTTAGAAGTTGAGGAGAAAAGAAAGCGATGAAAGAGTCTGTGGAAGCGGTAAGTTTGGAAGTGGCAAAGGAGGATGTCACTCTATGTTGCTGTGGTATGGACTCTGCATATGAGATGTATCTTCTCAGGATTGTGCTGTTGGCCTTGATCTTTGAGAAGAGAGGAGTTTCCTGTAGCTAATGTCATAAACATCTTTAATTGACCAGTTTTTCAGGTTACTGAAGAGTACACACTGAGCTTATCCTGTATCTCATGTAGAACGTGACATGGCGAGGTGCTGCAAATGTAATTGTATAATTACTGAACCCTTGGAATTGAACCGTGTTTGCAGTTGGACTAGATGATCATCGTAGGTCCCTTCCAACTGAACTATTCTATCCTGTCCTGTTCTTTTAGTGAGCATAAATAAGTTGTCGCTGGAATGTGTAACATCCGATCCACAATAATTCTCTTCCTGATATGTTTCTGCTGTTAAATAGACCCATTGTGGAAATTGTTTTCTTCCATCTGGCTAATAGAATCATAGAATAGATTGGCTTTGAAGGGACCTTTAAAACTCATCTAGTCCAACCCCCCTGCAGGGAGCAGAGACATCTGCAACTAGAGCAGGTTGCTCAGAGTCCTGACCAACCTCACCTGTAATGTTTCCAGGGATGGGGCATCGACCACCTCTCTGGGCAACCTGGGCCAGGGTCTCATCACCCTCAGGGTAAAAATGTCTTCCTTCTCTCTAGTCTAATTTTAGGCCTTGCTAAAAAGTCTGTTCCCACCTTTCTGATAGGCCCTATGTAAGTACTTAAAGGCCACCAGAAGGTCTCCTTGGAGCCTTCTCTTCTCCAGGCTGAACAACCCCAACTCTCTCAGCCTGGCCTCACAGCAGAGGGGTTCCAGCCCTCC
>WUAM01000298.1:97386-115143 GCA_024336885.1 Actenoides hombroni
CAAGATAGATGCTGAGGGGACTGTGCTGAGGAAAGGCTGAGAGCCCTGGGGCTGTTTAGCTGGAGAAGACTGAGAGGCGATCTGATCAATGCTGATCAATAGCTAAAGGACAGTGGTCAAGAGGATGGGGCCAGACTCTTTTCAGTGGTGCCCAGTGGTTCCAGATGGACAGAAGGAAAAAATTCTTTCCTGTGAGTGTGCCAGAGCCTGGCCCAGGCTGCCCAGAGAGGTTGTGGAGTCTCCTGCTCTGGAGAGATTCAAACCTGCCTGGAAAATGTGATCCTGGGCACCCTGCTGTGGGTGACTCTGCTGGAGCAGGGAGGTTGGATGAGATGATCTCCAGAGATGCCTTCCAACCTCTGCTGTCCTGTGATTCTGTGAAAACAGTTGCTTGGAGATTAGTGAGGTATTTAACGTGTGTGTTTGCTTTAGAAGGGAAGAGTGACAGTCAGGTACAGGGGATGAGAGGTGAGTGGAGAAAAAAAATGTGCTTCAGCAGTGATTTCCTTGGAGACAGAGCCAGGGAACTTACGGGCCATGGCACACAGTGATGCTGCTTGAGGGGATAGTGTCCAACTGCAGGAGCTTTGCTCTAGAGTTGAGTTGTGAATGTTGTTTCCTAGACCTCCCTTTGGGAGGTGTTTCATCGTGTTAATGTTTTGTTTAGTTTTTTGTTGGTTTATTTTTTATAGGATCAGGGCTGAGAAAACAGAGGGAGGGATTTATTTTATTTTAGCTTTTTTGGTGCTCAGTGGTCCCCAGTTGACTGCTGAGTGTGCTTGTCTCTCACAGATTGTTTCTGGGAGCCTGCTGGGGCACTCAGTGGGTGGGCAGCTTCATCTCCAGGTCACCTGGGTGGAGAGGAGGACACTGCAGGAAGCACAGGGGGGAATATTCAGACGTGGAGTGTGGCATGGGGTGATCTGCAGGAGAATCACTGTCGAGTTTTGCCTTTTTTTTTTTTTAATGCAGAACCCAGTAACAAAAGCTCACGTGTGAAATTCGTGTCAGGTGCAGTGCTGTTTTTCTTTCCCTTTGTTAGCATTAAATGTACTCTCTTGATGAGGTGACTCTTATTTCTATTAGCACCTCTGACAAGTTTGTGCTGCTTTGTACAAACCGAACTTATCCGCTTGCCTCATTCTTGCTGTAAGTGGAAATGACCACTGGCCCACACTGCTGGCACAGCTGGTTTGAAGCAGGGTAAGAATTAATGGGGAAAATTGTGTACGCAGCCATCTGAAGAAACCAAAATGCCACCATACCTCACCCATCGGGGGTAGCACATTAAATAACAGAGCAGCTTGCTTCAAAGTCTGAGGATAGAGTTCCTCTGGCAGGCACAGCAAGGAGGGGAGACATGAAATACTACAGACTGTCATTGATTTACAGCTTGGGCTGGGAAGTTTGCTGATGTGCTCTGTTTAATTTCAGCTACTTCTGCTCACTCCCAAGACAGCTGCATCTGGAGGACTTTGGGCTCCAGTGGAGGACTTAGGGCTCCGTTACTCTTAATGGTTTGCCTTGGCTCTTGGACCTCTGCTTGCATCCCTCTTGAGGTGCTGTTGAAGGTTGAGCAGTACCCTGAACTGGTTTTGGAAATGGTTGCTTGGTGCAGGCTGGGTTCATGACCTTGTAAAGGTGAAGTGTTGAAGCTGGTGGGGAGGAAGGAGAAAAGAACATGGTTGTTTCTGACCTGAAGTGGAAAATCACTGGTGTTGTGAACTCCTGGGGGACATTGCTTGGTGGCAGCAGCTGCACAATGTTGTTATCTCGGAGCTAATGTCCTGTGGCAAGATAGCTTTCACTGGGTGCTGGTGCTGCCTGCTGGAGGCATCATGAAGAGTGAAGATGTTCGTGTCAGCATTGTGATGCTTGGAAAGGAGGATTTTGCAGGCAAAGAGACGTGACTGTTTTTCTGGAAGGAGGATGTCTTGTAGGACTGTAGAACTCTGAGCCCTCCAGAGCACGTACTCGTGTGAGCTTAGTCCTCAGGCTGGTCACACAAAGGGAAGGTGAGGAGGAGGAGAGCACCCCGCAGCAGAGAGACGACGGTTGTTCATGGGACAGGAGGATTTCCAACATGAGGGTCTCCCCCTGAGCCTCCTTTTCTCCAGGATGAACAACCTCAGGTCCCTCAGCCACTCCTCACAAGACTTGTTCTCTGGACTCCTCCCCAGCTTCATTGTCTTTCCGTGGACATGCTACAGTCCCTCAGTGTCCTTCTTGGAGTGAGGGGCCCAAAACTGAACTGAGGATTCAAGGTGCAGCTGAAGCAGCAGAGATACTCCATGAAGTATTTGAATGTACCTCATCCCAATTCTTGGGAATCCAGTCTTGCTTTTGCTATCAAATTCACCATAAGGAAAGAGGGAGGACTGTGTTTTTTCAGAAGCACTTGCATTTTTGGGTACCCTCCTGACGCCACTGCAGTTCTCCAGTGCATAGACATGGCTGTCATGGAGGGAAGGAATGAGAGCCTCCAGTGAGAAACCAGGTGTCTCATCCACTCTGCACAATATAATTTGGGATCTGAATTGTTCTTTCTGGAGCTTGGGTGTGGACTGCAGCTTGATGTTCCCATTGTGCTTAGTGGCGCATAGCTTTCCTTAAGTGATGTTGTAAAATACTTGCCTTGTGGTCTATGAACCAGCAAAAGTCAGACCATAGTTGCTCTGGTTCTGGGTCATGTTTTGCCTGTGGTTTGTTGACAAAAGTAACCAACTAGCAGGGATGAGTTGGGTAGAAGGTTTTTGCTATCTTTTTGGTACCGTCTTCTGATGAAATTTAAAAGGCAACATGAGATCTGCTCCACATTTAGTTGAAGAGGAAGTATAATGTTTTTTACTTCACTTGTTTTCATTTACAGAGCTAGAAGGTTTGAGCTCCACTTTAGAGCATGGAGTTGCATTATTTCCTTACAGAGCCCCAAAGAGGGTATTTTAGAGCCTGAAGGAAACTTCATCAAGCTGGAGAACAGACCGGGATCTTTTCTCCTCTTTGCCCTGTCCCTGTCTCTTTGCTGGCAGAGTAAACATGACTCAAAAAGCCCGTCTTATTTTCCAAACGTCTCTAGCTGGAGATCAAGTCCACCACGTCAAGAAAAAGCATGAAGACCTCTGCTTTCTGCTGATGTAGAATGATATTTTGTGGATCAGGTGTTACTGAGATGTTAAAGATGCCAAAATTATGACCACTCTGTCAGATTGGCTGGATCATTTTTACACCAAAGCCTTCCACCGAGCTGATTTTTCAATGCTCGGAAATTAGTCTTACTCTGCAGAGCTGTCAGTGTCTCCCAGCTGTGTCAGTTGGGGCTCTAACAAATGTGTCTATGTATGATACAGCTATTTCATCATCATCATTCTCTGCACTCCTCCAGACACCTGGGAAGCTTATCTTAAGTGCAGTTCTCCTCTCCCAGGGGTCAGTTTTGTTAATTCTTTCCTTTTTTAGGGTTTGTTTTCCAGTTGTATAGAAAAGCTGCTTGTTGGGTTTTTTTTCCTCTTTTCAGGCCCTGTAGACACAAAGGGAGAAGAGAGATTTTGTGCTTGGTAGGTTATTCTTGAACTGGAGGGGGTGGGAGGGTGGTTTATTTGTACAGGTGGAAAACTGAAGCGAGGAGAAAATAAGACTTAAGAGGTGTTAAAGACCCAATTCTCAACAGAAGTTTGTATCCTCAGGAGGCAGGAGGCAGAAAATTGTTGTGTAAGGGGATTGTGCTGAGGTCTCTTGGGCAGATCTGAAAGGGTTGCAGGTCCCCTTGCAGAAAGGGAAAAGTGGTGCTTAAATCAGCAGATCCTTTGAGAAACAGAGCATCCATTCACTGACCTTCCCCATCTCTGATCTGCAGCCACCCTTTGGGGTCAGCAGAGAGGGGCCACCTCCACCACCAGGGCACTGGGCCTTGCTGAGGACACCTAGCCCTGTAGCAACACATCCTGGATACCTCACTTGCTAGCAGGAGGAGGAAGATGCACAAAAGCCCTCTGGAGGAGTTTTTGCCTTTGTTGCTTGCAGTGAAGGTGAGCTGTGACTCTGTGGTTGCCTCATCTTTTTTGGACACAGTCCCCATCTGATTTGGGCTCTATTATTAGTAGCTGACGTGCCAGTAGAGTCACTCTCCTCCTAACTCTGCTAATTAATCAATGCACCCCATGACAGCTCTTGACCATTAAATAATTTTCATTAGTATCCAGACCCCAAGAGCATGGATGAACCCATCTATCTTCATTAGCTCTTGGATTTCAATGTCAGGAACAGGAGCCAAAAATGACAGTAAAAGGGCAGTTTCCCATCTAGTCCTGTCCTCATCCCAGTGAAAACTGACCTTGCTGGTATTTCTTTCTTCCCCTCTCAGTCCTTTGTTTTATGTTGGTTAAAGGAGAAGATGGGCAGTAATTTCAGCGTCTCTCCTTCTTATCCCAAGCAACTATCCTTGGGGAAGAAAGTGGACAGGATCCTCTTTAAGGGTAGATAAATGACATATGGTTATCCTCTTTTTGTAAGTAATCTGAGAATGTCTCTCCAGTCATGAAGGAAAGGAAGTGAAGATCAATACTTATCGATGTCTGAATTACCTTCCTCCATACTAAAAATTAACTTTGTCAGTGGTGTAGCTTCATCTGTGCATAGGTAGCCTTAAATTGGCCAAAATTGTATTCTCAAAACTAGGAAGGAGGAGTTACACTTCTTGAAAGTGTTTCTTGACCTCACTGGACATCTGATGTTTTCCTGGAAGTGTAGAGAAGTCACCGTTGTGTGCTCAGCCTTGCTCTCCAGAATGACAGGGCATCACTGTCCTCACTCATCTGTGAGGTTATTTCCTGAACACTGGTGTAAAATGGCAAATATTCAGTTATGTTGGGAGGTGGTGTAATTTCCTTCCTGACAGTTGAATCTGTCCTGAAACAGTTCCTACTTTTGTCAGTTTAACATGATTTAAGTTAAAGAACTAAATGGACTCAGAGAGGCCTCCTGAGATGCTGAATCTGATCCCCTGCTCTTGGATTATACCATGATGTCCTTCAGTCCACAAATCACAAAATCATTTTGGTTGGAAGAGACCTTTAAGATCACCAAGTCCAACAGTTAACCCAGCACTGCCAAGTCACTGCTAAACCATGGCACTCAGCACCACATCTACATGGCTTTTAAACCCCTCCAGGAATGGGGACTCCACCACTGCCCTGGGCTGCCTGGACCAGGCCTTGACAATCCCTATGGAGAAGACATTTTTCCTCATGTCCAACCTAAACCTCTCCTGGTGCAACTTGAGACCATTTCCTCTTGTTCTCTTGATTGTTCCTTGTGAGAAGAGACTGACCCCCACCTGTCTGCAGCCTCCTTTCAGGGAGTTGTCAAAAGTGAGGAGGTCTCCCCTGAGCCTTCAGGCTGAAGAATCCCAGATCCCTCAGCCGTTCCTTGCGAGACTTGTGCTCACGACCTTCCCCCAGCTTTGTTGCCCTTCTCTAGATGAGCTCCAGCCCCTCAATGTCCTTCTTGGAGTGAGGGGCCTAAAACTGAACCCAAGATTTGAGGTGTAGCCTCCCCTGTGCTCAGTCCAGGGGGATGTTCCCTGCCCTAGTCCTGCTGGCCACACTCATGGTGATCTCCGCCAGGGTTATGTCATGGGGGTGGTGGGTTTGGCCACTATTAACTTCTCTTTCTTTTAAAGCACATCCTTTCCTGTTGGTTGTGGAGAAAAAAGGGAATAAAGGCCAAGCTTTGAAGAATGGAGCTGGCTGAGGAGTTTGTTGTGCAGTGACGTTCAGGCCTCGCTTCCTCCTGCACTGTGGGTGTCAGAGATGAACGAGAGGTTAGTTTTGGAGCTTTCTCTTCCCAGGCTGCTCTGCACAGGCATTGCTTGGGCTTTTCTGTTTTGCTCTCTGTTTTTCCAATAGTGTTTCTGAGTTTGTTTCTGTTCCCTTCTTCCTGTAGAACTTAACTCGCAGTCACCACTGTTGACACGTGTCTGTATCAGCTGAGAAGCCTTCTCTCAGTCATTTGCTTGAAGCCACCCCTGTAAGTTATTTATACAGTGATTAGCTAAAGCTTCAGATATTTAATGCAACCTTTAAATCACATATCCCCCAACAGCTATGGGCACATAAAATTTCATTGAGTGGTATCTATCACTTACTGGTTTTCTCAATGTGTGCATATATTTAATTTTCTACAGAACTCTCTTGCTGGGTTTTTTTTTTGCCGAGTAAATAGTAAATCCAAGGACTTCAAGAAGTGTTTTGTTGCATTGCAGAGAGTGAATTACTTGTGAAGGGAACGCAGAATACAAAAATTCATCTTGCAAAAAAGTTGCCCTGTTGTATAAATCCCATCTCTCTATGTTAAAACAGACTCAGACCTTAAAATGAAATGTATTTTCACAGCATATGTAGCTGGTTAGGACTATTCAACCAGCTAGCTTTGAATAATCAACCTTGTTGGGTTTGCTTCTCTTGTTTTCTTGGGGTTTTTTTGTTGTTCTTTTTTCCCCTCTTCTGCCCTAGGTTAAAGTATGCTGATGGGACAACATCTACTTTGTACTGGGGGTTCAAAACTGGATGTGTGAATTCTTGGATTCAGAGATACAGTCCACATTTAGTATTTTTAAGTTGGCTCAAAAAGGCCAAGTTCATGAGCTTACAAAAAGGAAATGAAACTTGGAGGAAGTGTAGGTTGGAAATACAAAGCTGAAGTCCAATGAAACAAGTCCTTTTGGAACAAGTAGTCATTAAAAGAAGGGAAACATCTTCATTTGCAAGTGAAGTAGCAAGAGTATATTCCATCCCTGAGAGCTGGGCTCAGCCCAAGCCAGCATAGACCCTGAAGTGAAGCATCTTGCAAATCTTACCACATGGTCAAGAAGAGGTGGTTTGAATGAATCTCAAGAGTTGACTGAGGTCCTGGCTGTTTTGAACTGTTTCATGAGGGTTTGTCCATAACCCACGTTGAACCTGACGTTGGCTGGGACTGCTGGAAAGGAGCCTTTCTGTAGATTTCTTTAGGGTTGGTGAAGAAAGGAGATTGCCAGAGACACTGAAAGAGAAAAGGCAGAAGGTTTCCCAAGCTCTGTGTGCTTTGGCAGAGACCTGCCAGTCTTCCCTGCCATTGCAGAGATGCCTTGATAACCCTGCAGGTACCCCATAAACAGGATGTTCACGTGCGTCCCTGCACGACAGGACAAGAGGAAAAGGCCTCAAGTTGTGCCAGGCAAAGTTTAGGTTGGACTTTAGGAAGAATTTCTTCCCCAAAAGGGTTGTCAAGGGCTGGCCCAGGCTGCCCAGGGCAGTGGTGGAGTCCCCATCCCTGGAGGGATTTCAAAGCCATGGAGATGTGGTGCTGAGGGACATGGTTTAGTGGAGACCTGGCAGTGCTGGGTTAACAGTTGGACTTAATGATCTTACAGGTCTCTTCCAGCCAAACTGACAGTAGGATTTTATGAACTGCTGATCCAGTGTTTAGACCATAGCAAGCAAGCACTAAGTTTTGCCTTAAGAATTTTTTATGAAATACCATCTTCCCACCTTGCTGGCCAAGGTCACAGGTTTTGAGTGCAATGCTGGAGGATGTCCTTCTGTCCTGCTCCACCACTCTATATCTGCCATCCATCCCAAGAAGCACAGAGCTCTCCCTCTTATCCACATAAAATACCCCAGCTGGGTAGTATCACGAGTCTTGGATTTTTTTAAACCAGCCTGACTGCTTCCCCATGTCACAAACAAGCAAAAGAGGAGGTGCCACAAATTTATGACATCTGCTTGAGCAACCAGGAGAATGCACCTCAACCATAAAATGTAATCTACTTAATTAGCTGTAATTGCTTTGCTGAGTTGGACTATCATAGAAATCATTGTTTTATGGCAAGCAAATGAAAATTGCACTGTGCTAAAACATCCCTGGGCTGTCCCCTGTCAACTGTGGGTTTTAATACGTTTGTAGTTTCTTCTCGGCAGAAGTCTGTAAGGAATAAAATATTTACAAGATGTGGGGGGAAGGGATTTTTATTTGCTTTTTCTTTTTCCTTTTTTTTTTTTTTTTCTTTTGCTTCTAAAGCTTTCTGAAGAGAAGCTCTACCAGAACAGCTGGTGCAAAAACATCGCTCTGATTCAAACATTTCCCGAAATGAGTTTCTTGGGTTTTTTTAGGAGAGGGATTATAGGGCAAGACCATGGTTTATATACTTTTCTTCAGGATGCAACAGGATTGAAAAATTCAGTTGATGAACCAGAAGTAGTAAATGCTGCATAACCCCATGATTTCAGTGCTGTTGCTCATCCTCCCTGACTTTAGGTGAGCTGGGTACGAGCTGCATCTGCTGGTTGGTTTCTCTAGGTTCAGGCGATCTCATCCCAGCTCTTGGCTGGAATATGAGTAATAAAGACCTCGGGATAAGGGGTCTTTGTGGGACCACTGTATTTCCCCGCTCTTTCCTGAAGAACCTTTGCACTTTCAAGCTGGTGAAATTAGATTTTATTTTCGCTGGAGCCTTTTTTTAAATACTGCTGTGGAGTTTTGCCAGTTCAAATATTATGTATTCTCAGCTTCCCCCAAGCGCAATTTGAATCTAATCTCCTGGCCCAAATACATGCGAGAGACCCATTAAGCCTTTTAACACCCCAAACCTGGTTTTGTTAATATTCTGTGTGTGCTCCATCTGCTGCTGTGTTTGTCTAAAGCTAATGTATTTGAGAGCAATTCACTTCCCTGGTCGAAGTCCAAAATACCCAAAATACCATATGGACATTTTAAAGTTAATTAGCATCTTAAAATTCAGTATCTAAGTTAAGGTTGTTGTGATCCCTAAATCCTTGGCTGTCCTGAGTTTAACTCAACTTTGGCCTATTCTTGCAACCCCAAATATTTTCTCCTTTTGAATTTTTATCTTTGCTAATCCTTACAAATGAAAATCGCTGGATCCATCCTTTAAAACTGGCCCTTTGGGGCAGTAATTTGATTCTGTAACATTGTTGTGATCATCCTGGAATTGCCTATTACTAGAATTAGCTGAAATAGGAAATTCGGAGTCCCTGGAGATCTTGTTTAAGGCTGTGAACCAAGGCTAGCTCCAGTGAATTGGGAGGATGCTGACAATGTCAGAGGAGAATATGGAGTGTGAAAAAGAGGACGGTGCTTGTGCTATAGGGTAGACATAATAACTGGGCAAGGTTTTTTTTGTTAATCCTTGATCATGCTCTGGGGATGCCGAACTGGCAGTGCTGGGGACCTTGGCTTTGGCATAATACCTGGAATGCCATTTTCAAGGTAGGTCTGGCACTGGCAAATTTAATTCAAGCATCTTGATGAATAAAAGAGAAAAGTAATATGTGGCCAAGCACGGAGCTTTCTGCCATCACTTAGAATCACAGAATGTTAGGGTTTGGAAGGGACCTTGAAAGATCATCTAGTCCAACCCCCCTGCCAGAGCAGGGTCACGTGGATTAGGTCAAACAGGAACACGTCCAGGTGCTTCCAAGCAAGTGCTTTGCTGTTCATCCTGCAAAATTACAGTCTGAAAAAGCATTTCGGACACATATTACTCAACATTTAATTCCTCCAGTAGAAATGGTCCCATCCCCCTACATGGTCTCTAGCAACAAACCCTCCTATGTAGAAAATGGCGACTTGTCCCAGAAAACCTTCAAACTGTGTCTCTACAACTCTTCGAGTGATGACAAATGAAGTGAGAGGAGAGTCTTGTGCCAAACAGACAAAACAGGGTCATCTTCTGCTCAGCTTGCAGTTTCTGGGTGCCTTGCGGTGAACTCTCTCGTTCCTTGGCGTGTCGGCATCTCTGGCTGTGAAACTGGGATTTCCCTTCCTTCTTCCAGCCTTTTCCACCATTTCTTCTCATTGCAAAGCTCTTCACATTGCAAAATTGCAGGGACAGATGGATTTCTGCCATGTCTGCAGGTATCTTGTGCATGAGAGGCCCTTTCCAGATGCTGTTGTCATTGAAACGAGGAATATTTTGGACCCGGTTGTCGTAAACACCAACGGGGGAGAAGAAAGGAATTATGATAGCTATGGAATAGGAGCAAATTCCTCAATGTAAAGTCCAAAAAGGCATCAGAGATGCACACTGGAGCTGTTACCCTTTCTGTAGCTGGAAGCACAGAGGTCTTGCACATACCACACCGTCTGTCATGGAGCAGAAATTACATCTGGAGCAAAATGCTAAAGCTTGAAATGATTCTTTTTTTTTTAATCTTCTGGCTTGAGAGCATGCTGGGAAGGATGAATTGAAAATTAGCCAGATGAACAAGTGCATTTTGGAAACGACAAAGGGCTGTTTTCTGAGCAGTTATTGTAAATACTCTGCCATAACCTGTAACCTGAGGGCTCGAAGAGCATGGGCTTTCTCTCATGCCTGCCTGCATCTACATTACAAACTCCTCCGGAAAGAGCCTACCAGAAATTATCCCTTCAAGACCCATCTAGAGTTGCCATAGAAACTCTGCCAGAGCAGAAGGGGACTGGGAGCGCCCGCTTTTGAAAGCTTGAGGCTCTCCATGCCCTCCGCAAGATTGCAGCGAGACGAGAGATTCATGATTAAAAGGCATTTGTGCTTCTGTAGTGTTGTGTACGAAACTATGTAGGTGCTCCTGGGTTGGACTGCCAGGTAGCTGGAGAAAAAGGGATGTCTCTGGGACGAGAAGGATGCTCTGTCTCCTTCTTGGTTTGGGAAAGATCTCAAGGAGGATCTGATGTAAGAGGACAAGACGAAACAGCCTCAAGTTGCTCCAGGGGGGGTTAAGCTGGATATTAGCAAAAATTTCTTCCCTGCAGGGGTTGTCAAGGCCTGTGCCAGGCTGCCCAGGACAGTGGTGGAGTCCCCATCCCTGGAGGGGTTTCAGAGCTGTGGAGCTGTGGTGCTGAGGGACATGGTTTAGTGGTGACCTGGCAGTGCTGGATTAATAGTCAGACTTGGTGATCTTAAAGGTCTTTTCCAACCTAAACAATTCTATGATTCAGTGCTTAAAATTCACCACATTGGAGACTTCTCTGTGTCAGATTTGCACCAGGCAACCTGCACTTGAAGGTGGAAAAAGAGTGACAGAAACCAGATGTCCTCATCTTCCTTCTCTTCGCGTACATCTCCCCAAATTTCATTTTACTGCAGCTTTTTTTTTTTTTGTCCCAGCCTCTGCGCTTCAGTGCAGATTTCAGTTCAGACAAAGAAATACAGTCAGTATTGAGAATATAAGTAGATTCCATAAAAGGTACGTGAATCAAGCCAGACTCCAGCTCACTTTCCCCAAACCACGTCGCATCTGTAAGCCAGTGAGAGCATAAAGCGTCTTCTGCTGGTGAAGTAAGCAGATGTGACGCTGAGTACATAGAAAGAAGAGTTTTTCAGAAAAAAAAAAGGCAACCCCATCACTTTTCTGACCATAATCTCCCTTTAGTTTGTCATTCTGGATCAGTTCAGCTGCCATCTCAGAAGCCCTGCTGTGGCATCTACTCACCTGCTGTGCACCCATGCTGACCTTCTAAATGTTATAACAGCCCCAGAAAATGCTTTCTACAGTATTCAAGAAAAGACAGAGGAAGAAACCTCTGGACAGGATGAAAAATGAGCTGTGGGTGGTCACTGTGAGCAGGGACAGGAATTACTCTACTGTCCTTCTTTAAATTTAAGATACTGGCTGAGTTAAGGCCTGATGAAGTTGTTGTGCTTCATCCTCATTACTCTGTAGAAAAGAAAAAACATATTTCATTGTCTTTTGAAGTAAGGATTTTGAAAATAACAAAGATCAAGAAGGAAAGAAGTAGCTTAGTTTTAGGGCAGTATGTGCCGAAGCCTCGCAAACCTATTGCTGTTCTCCAGGAATGTCAACAAGCCTTTGCAGGAAGGAGGTGGCATTTCCAATGGGTTCAACAAAGTCCTGCAGCAAAGATCTGTAAAGAAACTAAGCATCATGGGTGGAGAGGGAAGACCCTTTTCAGAATAAGTACTTTATGAAAAGATAAAAAGAGGGAGTTGGAGTAAATAACAGACTTTTCTGGTGAAGGGGTCCTGGTGTTTGGCAAAGGTCAGTGGTGGGAGCTGGGTTTGTTCAGCACTTTCAGAAGTGACCTGGGAAAGGGAAGGAGTGCTGAGAAGTGCTAATTTTGAATTATTCAGGCCAATAAAAGATGAGGGCTGCATGTGAAGGTTTGCAGTAGCCGCTTGTGAGACTTCTGTAGAGATGAAATTCAGTCGAAGTGAATGTGAAGTGAAGCATGTGAAGGAAAAGGAGTCTAAATCTCACATCTGAAGTGCTGGGTCTGAGCTGACTATTCCCGCTCAGGAGGAGGGTCCTGGACAATCGCAGCCAGTGCCTCTCAGCCTGTCCTCACAGCAGAGGGATTCCAGCCCTCTGATCATCTTCGTAGCCCTTCTCTGGACCTGCTCCAACAGATCCATGTTTGTCTTGTGCTGAGGACTCGATAGCTGGACCCCGGACTCCAGCTGGGGTCTCAATTATTATGTGATGGTACAGAATGACAGAATCACAGAATGGTAGGGGTTGAAAGGGACCTCTGGAAATGATCTCATACCAGTCGCCCCTGCTCCAGCAGGGTCATCTAGAGCAAAGTGCCCAGGATCGCATTGTCCAGGTGGGTTTGGAAACTCTCCAGAGAAGAAGACCCCACAACCTCTCTGGGCAGCCTGGGCCAGGCTGTGGCACCCTCACAGGAAAGAAGATTCTTCTCCTGTTCAGTTGGAACCTCCTGGGTTCCAGTTTGTGCCCATTGTCCCATGTTGTGTTGCTGGGCACCGCTGACAAGAGTCTGGCCCCATCCTCTTGACCCCCATCCTATAGCTACTGATCAGCATTGATCAGATCCCCTCTCAGTCTTCTCCATGCTAAACAGCCCCAGGGATCTCAACCTTGGTACAGAGATTCTCCACTCCCCTCACCATCTTTATAACCTCTGCTGGAGTCTCTCCAGTAGTTCCTTGTCTCTCCTGAACTGGGGAGACCAGGACTGGACCCAGTGCTTGAGAGGTGGCCTCCCTAGGGCAGCATAGAGGGGGAGGAGAACCTCCCTCAACCTGCTGGCCACACTCTTCTTCATGCATTCCAGGAGACCATTGGCCTTGTCCATGAGGGCCCATTGCTGGATCCTGGTGAACTTGTTGTCCCCTAGCGTTCCCAGGTCCTTCTCCACAGAGCTTCTTTCCAGGAAGTCAGCCCCTCACCTGTACGGTACAGCCTCCATTGTTCTGGTGACATGGTCTGTCCTCTTCTTTACATCCAGAGCCCGTCAAAGCTAAAGCACTGCAGGGGGACATCAGCATTTACTTCTGAAACTCACTTTTCCTGCACTATGTGGTCTTCTGTACAAGAAACAAAATGGTGACAAGTTCTCCTGAGAGAAAGCTGCAGGTGGACTTCTGTGCCTGAAAAATTTTCCTTTTTTCTTTGGCAATTATGTCAGCTTCTCTAATAAAAGATCCGTCCTCTCCCAGCAACCCTGGCCTCATTAATCTTTTCTGCTTGGCTCTGGACAGGCATATTAGTGGTGACCCAGTGCTGATGTGGATGCCTGACTTTAGCTGCAGTCTGATGGCAGGCTGATTTTCACCACGACTGGGATCCTTTTGAGGAAGAATGAAAATCACTGTTCTTCAGGGCTTATCTTAGGGAGAATAGGAGGAATACCACTTGGTCTGCTTTAGGTTTAACAGTCTTCTGCTATCATCACTTATTTTAATCCTTCCAGCTAAATATTTCCCTGGGGTACATTATCGGATAAGGTGGAGCTACAGTTCAGTGTTTAAGAAAAAAACAGTAACAGCTTCTTTATCTGGGGCTTACGCTTTCTTTGGAGCAACAAACAATTTTATTTTATCGTTCGAGGCTGTTCCTATCTTTTTTTTGGATTAGTCAAATAGAGATGAAGTAAATAATTGCAGGGAGCATTAATATTGTGTGACTTAAACGGTTTTCTAGAACTTCTTTCTCATAGAGACTTGTCTCAGCGTACAAAAGGATATGACACGTGTCTCTTGCCCAGAAGTTATGTTGATTGACAGTCTGTCAAGTTCTATCACTATGGTTTATTTATAGTATGTGCCTTAAATAATCAGACTATCTCACTAATATTTTTGGACAGTTGCTCGTAGTTTTCAAGACGAGTTTTGCTCATACAAATGCATCCTGAATTCCGACAACTGCAGTAAGGCCTGGGAGATTTCTTTTGGATGTAGGTGGGAAGTAAAACTGAGATGGAACTGAATGAAGAATGGAAATGGGAATCATCTCTTCTGGCCAACGATTTGCAACTATTTTGGACCTTAAAAATGGTCTGAGACCAAGAGAAAATGAACGCAAAAAACAGTGCCCAAAACAGTGCTTTTGTCATTTTCTTAATATCCTTTTCATCTTTTAAAATCTCTTGTAAAGTCTGCACTAGAGCGCGTTGCCCAGAGAAGTGTATGCTCCGTCATTGGAAGTGTTCAAGGCCAGGTTGGATGGGACTTTGAACTAGTGGAAGGTCTCCTTGCCCATGGCAGGTGGGGGTGGTGTGAAACCAGATGATCTTTGAAGGTCAATTCCAACCCAACCCATTCTGCAATTGCTATGGATGCCTCAGGAAGAGAGTTGGCACAAAGCATTTTGTACTGATGGGAAGGACGTACCCATCTCCAGCCAGAGCCCTGCTGCCTTCAGCATAGGCCTGCAGATCCCTCCTCACCGCCGCTTCCCGGTGAGCTGCGGGCACTTGGCTGTCTGTCTGCAGCTCATCACAAGGTCTTTCATCAGCACGGCTGCACAAGGGCAACCCTTGAACAGCAGATACAATAAATTACCTCATTTAATTAAATTCTCATCGGATCAGATGGCTGTGCTGACTTTCAGTCTCAACAGCAGTGAGCGTGAGAGATGGTTTTCCAGCTCTGCGATGTGTCCAGTTCAGAGTCTCAGCAACTCCTGGTCTGTATGGGGACATCGGTGTTTAAAAATGGGAAACAACAGTACCAGCAATGCCATGGGTGCCTTTACAGCCCACATGAAGATTGGTTTTCTTATAGCTGTGGGTAATAAGCAAGAAGTAAGTTGCTGCTTATAGAAAGGAAAAGACCTTTCAGGTGAAAAAAGAACCAGCTGTGAAAGGTCTCCAGGAAAGCGGGCTGTCAAATGCTAGAGCAAATCTTCTTTTAAAACAGTTGCTGTGTCTGGTGATGATGTGTTCGTTTGACTGCTCTACTCTTGGGCTGATGAGGCTTGAAACAGTAATAAGGGGGTGGCACTTTTTCATGGGAATGAATGTATTTATTATCCTCAGAGACTTCAGAAGTGCTGGATTCTCAACCATCCATTACCTTGCTCTTCAGAACAGTTCCACCCTTGCTTTCAGCTTTTCCTCTATTTTTACATTGATTTAGCATGAGTGGACTGGAATGGTTTCATGGCAAGTGAGTGATGGGATACCGGCAGTATCATGGGACAACCAGTGTGAAATGAAACTCAGCCCAGCCTCTGGGCTCCGCACAGCACCGAGGTGCATTTGCAGATCTGGACCAACACAGCAGTGCCAGAGTGGCGTGGAGGGGCAGAACCAGCCCCCCACCTCAACCTGCAAGTCCGTTGACTGTTGGTAGTTAATGAGCTCTCAAGATAGTGCAGCCAGTGTCTGAGTAACAGTGAGCTGGAGTCCTTGCTTGCAGTGGTTCAATGAATTGAAGTGTGGTTTTATAGCGCCTTGTCCTGCACTTAGATAAGGGACTTTATTATCTGTCCCTGTAAAAATCCTTGCGATACGGCTGCTATTAGGAGCGTATCACTGCTTGAGACTTGCTAGGAAAAAGAATGAAGGAGAATATTTTGTGTTGCAAATTAATTTAGGCTGCTTGTAGCAATTTAAGCCCTAATCAGATAACGGCCAACAGAAGCTATTCTGGTAAAATGAAATGGTGCATTTTGGAAATCAGTGTTGTAAGTGACAATTCATTCACTGGGTCACTGACGGAAGGCTGAAACTTGGACCAAACCACCTGGGCTCTCTAGCTGAAGAGAAGCAAAATCTTTTTTCAAGAGTTTCAAGAGTGCATAAGTCTTGCAGAGACCAAGTACTTGGCGATTTTCATACTGCATTGACTAGTTTAGATGTTCCTGACAGTTCTGCTTGTGATCTGAAGCTGGAAGTTCACCCATAAGTGGCGTGAAACTTAGAGGTGGATGGATTATGGTATATGCTGAAGGCGGTTACCAAACTCTGGGTGAATGTGTTGAGTTTGGGCTGCTCAAAACTGGTGAGCTCCTTTTGAGAAGCCCTTTGGTATGTGATAACCAGACTGGTTCAGCCTAACAGGTTAAGAGCACCAGTTTGATTACTTTTCTAAGTATTCTCAAGTATTTGCTCCATTTTTCAATGTCTGTGTGCCCTGGCTGTGCAGACGACAGGGTTGGGTGTCCATCTTAGCAGGGCTGGAGGGGATAAATGAGTGACAGAGTCCCAGGGAAGGTCCCCTGAAGTCCACAGCAGTTCCTGAGCACCCCACTGTCACTTAGATGTGGCTTTTGTGATGTCTGTACACAGAGGAGAGCCCAAATCCATAAACAGTAGGAGAAGAGCACATGAATCTTCTGATCTATCAAGGTTTATATTGTGCCTTCAGAAGGCTGTGCTAGATGTGTGTAAGAAATATGCACACAATTGGAAGCATTAATGAACTCTAGAGGGAAATGTGGCCCAATCCCTGCTTGGTACCACATATTGTTGTCGCTGAATATCCAGGATCAGATTTGAAGCTTACAGAGTCAGGCTCATGGCCTGGCTAAGATGCTTGTTAGCTTAAGGAGGTTCTTCACTGTCAAAAAGTATTGTAGTTTTTGGACATCTGCAGTTCTGTCTTTTTGTAAATTAGCTCAATTTTATTTTCAAATCTGGATTGGAGAGAGTTGCTAGAGGGATGGCATACATCCAGAGGGACCTGGTCAAGCTTGGGAAATGGGATCACATGAACCTCAAGAGATTCAACAAGGCCAAGTGCAAGGTCCTGCACCTGGGTCAAGGCAACCCCCAGTATCAATCCAGGCTGGGGGATTAAGGGATGGAGAGCAGCCCTGTGGAGAGGGACTTGAGGGTGCTGGGGGGCAAAGAGATGGATAACTAGGAAGGGTAACTAAGCTGATGAAGAGTCTAGAGAACAAGTTCTATAAGGAGTGGCTGAGGCAACCGGGGTGACTTAGTCTCAAGAAAAGGAGGCTGAGGGGAGTCCTTATAGCTCTCTGCAGCTACCTGAAAGGAGATTGGAGCAAGGTGGGGGTTGGTCTCTTCTCCCAAGTAGCAAGAGGTAGGACAAGAGGAAACTGCCTCAAGATGCACCAGGTTGGACATTAGGAAGAATTTTTTCACTGAAGAGGTTGTCAGGCCCTGGAGCAGGCTGCCCAGGGTACTGGTTGAATAAAAGTCATGTAGATGGGGTGCTTAGGGACATGGTTTAACAGTGGACGTTTAGAGTAGGATTGATGTTTGAACTTGGTGATACTGAAGGTCTTTTCCAATCTAGTTGATTCCGTAATACTATAAGCCAGCAACGAGCACTTGCAGCCCAGAAGCCAATGGCATCCTGGGCTGCATCCAGAGCAGTGTGGGCAGCAGGTCAGGGAGGGGATTCTGCCCCTCTGCTCTGCTCTGGGGAGACCCCCCTGCAATGCTGGGTCCAGCTCTGGCATCCTCAGCACAGGAGAGACAGGGACCTGCTGGAGCAGGGCCAGAGGAGGCCACAGCAATGCTGGGAGGGCTGGAACCCCTCTGCTG
>WUAM01000298.1:115377-126122 GCA_024336885.1 Actenoides hombroni
GGTGGTCGATGCCCCATCCCTGGAAACATTCCAGGTGAGGTTGGCTGGGGCTCTGAGCAACCTGCTCTAGTTGCAGATGCCCCTGCTCCCTGCAGGGAGGTTGGACTAGATGACCTTGACAACCCAAAACATTTTATGATTGTATGAAATGCCCCGTCCAACTATTTCTTGTCTTGTGCAGAAGAGATCTGAGATGAGCTTGTCTATATGTTTACACACGCATCGGTCTTGCATGTAGGCAGTAAAATATACATATAGCTGGAAATATAAGGTAACTGCTTTATTATGGATGTTTTGAGTATAGTCTCGAGGGATCCTGGACTAAACAAAACTGGTGGTTGAACACATTTGAAGCAACTCTTTTTTAATTGATTTCATGAACTCCTCTACTAGTGTATCTCCCAAAGGCTTGTGCGTGCGAAGAAGAGGGTGTGAGTAACTGGTACTCGTAGCCTAAAAGCCGTTAATCAAAAAGCAGCACTGCACCAAGAGGACATGGGTGAGAGGAGCTGGAAAGAATGGTATAGGAACATTTAGAAATACATGAAAAATTAAAGGCAGCTTTAAAATGCTTACTTGATGCAGCCCCGTGTGCTCTTTGCTTTGCACAGCCACTTATTGCATCATAATTTTTAAAGCAGTTCAGTTAGTGCTGCTCAGAGCTGGAGCGCTGTGTATTTTCCTCGGGGAGAACATTAAATGAACACTGGCTTTCCTACTCCTATTGATTGTAGAGATGATATTAAATTAAAATAAAGCAAGAAGACAACTTTTGATTTCTTCTGTGAGGAATCTAATAAATTTCGTTCAATACGTTTTCATCTCATTTTCTCCTTCTGCATCATTGCTGTAATAAGGCCCTAAACCCCAGCAGAGGCAGGGTCCCATCATGTGCAGATCTGCACAAGTAGAAAGCAAAATTTTCTTTCTCTCCCTGACATTTTCATGTCTCCAGCAGGAAGCCTACGAAGATGAGCAGCACTCATCATAAAACAGTGGTGCAGAGTTGGTGGCCTGTAGCTCATGGAGTTCCCCAGGGGTCAGGACTGGGTCCAGTCTTGTTCAGTATATTCATCAATGACCCGGATGAAGGGCAGAGTGCACCTCAGCCAGTTTGCTGATGGTATAAAACTGGGAGGAGTGGCTGACACACCAGAGCTGCGCTGCCATTCAGCCAGACCTGGACAGGCTGGAGAGTTTGGCAGAGGGGAACATGATGAAGTTCAACAAGGGCAAGTGTCAGATCTTGCATCTGGGTAAGAATAACCCCTTGCACCAGTACAGGTGAGGGGGTGGCCGGCTGGGAAGCAGGTCCACAGAGAAGGACCTAGGAGTCTTGGTGGATAGCAAGTTCACCAGAAGTCAGCAATGGGCCCTCGTGGACAAGAAGGCCAATGATGTCCTGGGGTGCCTGAAGAAGAGTGTGGCCAGCAGGTTGAGGGAGGTTCTCCTCCCCCTCTACTCTAGTGAGGCCACCTCTGAAGTACTGTGTCCAGTTCTGGTCTCCAAAGTTCAAGAGGGCCAGAGAAATACTAGAGAGTCCAATGGAGGGCTACAAGGATGATTAAGGGATTGGAACATCTCTCTTGTGAGGAAGGGCTGAGAGCCATGGGGCTGTTTAGCCTGGAGAAGAGAAGGCTGAGAGGGGATCTGAATAATGCTGATCAATAGCTAAAGGGCAGGGGTCAAGTTGATGGGGCCAGACTCTTGTCAGCAGTGCCCAGCAGCAGGCCAAGGGGCAACAGGCACAAACTGGAACCTAGGAAGTTCCAACTGAACAGGAGGAGAAACTTCTTTGCCATGAGGGTGGCAGAACCTGGCCCAGGCTGCCAAGTCTTCTCTGGAGAGATTCCAAACCCTCCTGGACATGATCCTGGGCAATCTGCTGTGGGTGACCCTGTTGGAGTAGGGGAGTTGGACGAGATGAACTCCAGAGGTCCTTTCCAACCCTCACCATTCTGTGATTCTGTGGTTCTGTAAAACAAGTGGGTTTGACCCGCTTGCTATTATTTTTCATTCACGGTGGACAGGAAAGACAGACATGGCAGAAGGGGAGCAGGGTCAGCAGGAGGACCCGGGGTTTACAGGAGGTCTCTTTGGGTATCCAGGGGGGGAAAATCAGAGCAGGTTGCCAGACGCTTTGGTGCTGACACCTCTCCGGAGTTGATCCCTAGTCGTTGGATACAGGCTTTGTCTTATACCTCAGGGAATGTAAGACATGGGGACCATCATGGGGATTGCAGCTTTTCGTTTCCTGAGGAAGCTCTTTGTGGTCATTGAGCAATGAAGAAGAGCCAACAAACATAAATCCTAAGGGCTCAAAAACCAATAGGTATAAAAATGTCTGGTGTATTTTTAAACCCAGCGGGTTTTGAGCGCTGGGAATTTTCAAGCACGTTTCACTTGGCACAAATTGCCCCGGATTCTGCTGCTTTCTTATCTTTCAGGATGTCCAAAAAAGGAGCAAACCACATTAATTTTCCTGCACCTTTCCCATCTGCTTTTCCCCTTAAAATAGAAAGGACAAGTTTTCTTGCTGGAGGTCAGCACTTATCAAAGTTTATGAGATCAGAGTGGAAGATAGAGTAGAGCAGGGCTGGCTGCATCTTTTCACATCCAAAGCTATTAAAGGTTCCTTGATAGAAACGGTATTTATCTCAAAATGAAATTATTCTGAAAATGGCCATAACTTTCTTCCAGAACAACAAAAGGTGCCACAGTAAGCAAGATGTGGTCTTACTGAGTAAAATAACCCCCCAAAAAAGAGAAAGGAGACCTAAATATAGAGCTGTCTCCGTCTGCCTGAAATAACCATGAAGTCTTTCAATTATTGGCTGAATGGAAAAGCTTACCCAAAGCCACAGTTTTCCTGTGGCCTGAAAGTGGTCTGATTTATTTCAGGCTTGTTGTTTTACTTACAAACCTTACATTAAAAATTTTGCTCTGAGTAAAAGAGAAGGGTATTTTGCTGAATTTGATAGTGTGTGAGTGCTGGTGGTATCTCAGAGGGCACAGCTGAAACGTTTGCTGCCCGTAGCTACACAGGGCTGTGTTCATCGTGGCTGTTGATTTGATGACTATTAGTTAAGGACTTTTATCAAGGACTACGGCAGCAGTTCATGGGATTCAGGGCTTATTTATGGGGATTAACCAGTGGCAAAGATCAGAAGAACCTCTTGGTGCCCCAAGAGGCTATCATCTAGATCCCGTCCCTTGTTGATGAGCAAGTGACTTCCCAACACCATGGTGCGCAAGCACAGCCATCGTCTGCTAAACTGTGTGCCAAGGAGGTGAAACCCTGTGTAGAAACACAGTTGAGAGAATTATAGGGAAAATACACTTGGTGTGATCAAGAAGCAAGCTGGAGTTAGTTAAACAGCCCTAGACAGATTGGTCAGGAGGCAAAGCAGCATCATTGAGCTTGAGCAGGCAATGGGAGGACCCTGAGGGGATGAGCGTGCCAGAAGAGAAATGGTTATCTTCTAACAAAGCAAAGAGTACACAGGGATATTTCTGATTTAAGATTTTCATCATTAGTGTTCTGCTTGCAATCACTGGCTCTGCAAATAACTTTCGAAGGAGGTTCTTGATTGCTGAAAGGCTGTATGTATTTCCGAATACGATGACAACATAGTTTTATGTAGCCTAAAAAAAAAAAAAAAAAAATATTGAAAAGTCTGTTAAACTGCTGCTTATCCAACATTAACTACAGCAATTTTTAATTAACCTGATTTAGAAGCCAAATATATCACTGATGAAAATGAGAGGGTAGAACATACAGTCATTTATTCCAGTACAGTGGTCATGATTGTTGAATCAGATTTATTCAAATGAACGTCAAAATTTTGCTGCAGTAGTCGGCTCTGTGCCGGGTGCCAGGTTTTAGAAATCTGCATGAATAGTTGAGGAGCAGTGAGCTCTAGGGCACGGGAGGGAGAGATCGCAATGTGTTTGTCTTGCTGCTCAGAAAGGGAGAGGAAAGGCCCACGCTTGCTTTTACTTAATAAAGAAAAAAAAAGGGGGAAAAAAAAAAAAGATAGGGTGTGAATGGACTGCTAATTACCTCTCTCCAGCCTTTTCTGGCAACCAGAAGACAGCGTCGGTGGAGCTTGGCTTGGAAAGACTCTCCAAGGGTCATTCTGTCTGCCAGTGGGTTGGCTCTGCTCTGGGATGATGGCCAGCGAGATGCGCAGATAAACCAAGGCAGCGACCGTGGCAGTCACACCAAAGCCAAACTCTCTGCCATCCAAGGAAGATTAACATGTCCCGTTTGGTGTGTTGGAGGGATTTACGCAGGAGCGTGTGAGAAGGGATGGAGTTATTCAGGTGTGATGGCTTTTCAGTTGGGAAGACTTCCAAGAAATGGAGGTAGGGCAGCAAAGAAAAGCAAAATGGAGTGGACCGAGGAACAGAAGTTGTCACTTATGGTCTTTGTAGAGGACAGGAACCTCTAATGAAGTAAGAGTCGGGTGCAAGACATCTGCACTGTATGTGGGTGCACAGAGGGACTTGGGTCTGTACGGTGATTTCCAAGCTTCCACGTAGCTGAATGCTTAGGTGATTTCTCCTGAACTCCCTATGACCGATCTGAATGAAGATGATGAAAATTGAAGATGCTCTGCAACCTTTTCTAAAGTGCCCATTAAGACCTCATGTGGCTTCAAAGGCTACGAGCTGCTGTACGTGTTCCTTCCAGGTGGCCTGGCAGGTAATCGGGTCCCTCCCAGGGATGGCAGTTGTGCAGCCATGAGTGAATATAAGGGCTGGCATGTTTTCGTGCAGTGTCTCTGCCTTCCCTTTAGCAAGAAGCTCTGGTGAACGGGCATGCTGAGCACTGAGGACTCAGGCTGGGTGCTGAGCTCTGCTGTTCATGGCATTGCACTACGATGGCTGCAAGCAGCCAAGGAGAACCTTTCAAATAGAGCTGTGCTGGTGGCTTTTTGTCGCTGACTTTTGCATTCAGCGTGTGCATTCTCTCAGTGGTTTTCTTCAGAGCAGACTGAACATCCCCGTGTTCTGCATTCTGGTGATCGTCCTTGTTTTCTAGAGGAATAAAGATTAAATATTGATGACATCATGTGTAAGTCTGTAGAGCACATTCACAGTCCTTTCTATACATCTGTGCTTTACCTCTCAGCTGTGCCGATGGCCTCTTGGCTCACACAGGTTGTTTATTGCTTTCCAGGGATGCTGTCCTCTTCTCTCTCCCTGCTGACCCCAGTGTAATTTCTCATTTCTTTTTTTTCTCATTGCAGGTTATCCGACGGGCTATCCCACCGCTGCCCCAGCCTACAACCCAAACATGTATCCAACCAGCAGCCCCGGCTATGCCCCAGGTAAAAATCTGTGTATGGAGATGAGTTGGGGCATGTAGAAGCATGTAGGAGGATTTCTCTTTTGCTGCTTGGTGTACAAACCCCAGCAGTTTCCAGGCAAGGGGCCTATGTTAAGTTCTTCCCTTCCTAACTCTGCCATTAACTTCACACCCTTCATGGGGAATATTTGTCTATGCTGTGAAGTACTTTTAAGACATGAGTTATATCTTAATCCTAATCCCAGGAATTTTACAGTCCTCATTGCTGTGATACCTGTGCATTGACGGCTTTTAATATTTTCTGAAAGCCTCAAGCTGTCTCCCTGCGGTTGCCTTTCCCTTCTCCCTGCTTGTCCTCCTCTCCCCCTTTCGTGTCATAGATGCAGAAATGTCAGCAACCATGTCCTCTTTGGTGTCTGGATTTCCCATGCCATGTCTTTACTGTCCCTCACTTTCCTCTGGCACTGATGGACTCTGGGTCTGTCCTAGTGTCTTCTTCTGTCCAGCTCCTGCCCTTCACACCAGCCTAAAATAGTTCTTCCAAAGATTCAGCAAGCTCTTCCTGGACGAACTCAGGAGACTTTCTGCCTTGGCCATGGTGTGCTGGTTGTCTTTGCCAGCACCAGCTGCACTCTTCTCCATAAAATATTGGGTTTCTCTTGGCTTTCCCAGTTTGGCCGGTTGTTTCCTACATCTGCTGCAGCATGTTCATTGTGATGTATTTGTCATTTGCCTCTTCCAGATTTCCATGTAAGCTCAGCCAGTCTCTGTCCCTTATTCCCTCCTCCATTACTCCCCATCTATCTCTGGGAAACCTTACTTGAAGGTACAAGGTCTTAGTTTTTCAGGGTCACCTTCATTTTCCACATCAGCTCCATGCTCTTAACCATCCTCATTTGCAGTTCCTCTGAACCATCCTACCAGGCAGGCTGATGGGTAACGTGTTCATGCTCCGTAGCTCAATCTCTACCCTAGAGCCCTGCTCTCTCTGCCATCTCCAACCTTGTTGATTTCTCCTCCATCTTTTTGGAGAACTAGTGCAAAAATAATTCCCAACCCATTGCTTTAATCCTGTCACCCCCCTCTTTGCCTTCCTCTTGCTCATATCTAGCACAGGCTACTTGTCTTTATTTACATCTATGAATTTTTTTTTTTACTAAAATGCGTGGCTAGACTGCCAGGCTTCTTCCCTTCCCTGCTGTTGAGCACCATCTCTCCCCACCTCCTTTCTGTCTCGTTTCCACTCTTGTCTCTCGGCCAAACATGTACATAGTCCCATCACTCTGGTTATGTTGCTCTGTGGATACAGAGAAAAGTCTGGCTGGAGGAAGACACACATACCCAGAATCTTCCTGCCTGACCAGAGAGAGATTGAGAGGAGAAAGCCGTCAAAGCATGTGGATGGCATTGAGTACAAACCCAGTCATGTCCTGTCCATCATGTTGAGGCTGAACACCTCATTTACATGGTGGGGGCAGGGGGGACAGGAGAATTGCTTATAGCCAAGGGCTCCCAATGGTAGAAGATTCATGTAGATTAGGACAGAATGTAAATTAAAATGGGAGCTGCTGTCAAATACCTTCCAGCTGGGACACTTCTTATTCCAGAAGTGGACCTTCCACTGTTTTTAATTTGGAGAAGTTATTCTGAAGCAGGAGTCGTGGAGTAGTTCCCACCTGTTCACAAGTTGTCTTCACCACAGCACGGACTGATGAGGTTGTGTGCATAATGAGGAATATTTGACTTGCTCTTCTAAATCAGTTGCTGGCTTTTTTATTTTTAAACTTGGAAACCTTTATATAAGTGTTTTTCTTTTTGGAGTTGAAGACTTCTCTTAGGCCCCCACTCAGGAAATAATTTATCTGAAGTCAAACCTACATTTAAATGCTTTACAGAAACCAGCCCTTTGGAAGGACCAAGCGACCTTGACTTTTTAAAGCACAGTTAAGTTCTCTGCTTTCAGCCAAATTCCCTAGGGGACAGGAGCCTCTTGGCATGACAAAGAGTGATAGAAACCCACGGGTTAAGTAGCAGTTTCAAAATGTAACTCTTAGGAGTAAATGAAGTGAAAGGTAGTATAAGAAAAGGAAATCTCCTGTTTTCTATCAATCTTCAGAACTTTTTGCCCGGAGTAGCTGTGGATGCTCCATCATTGAAAGAGTTAAAGACCAGGTGTGGATGGGGCTTTGAGCAACCTGGTCTAGTGGAAGATGTTTCAGCCCACAGCACGAGGGTTGGAACTAGGTGGTCTTTGCAGGTCCCTTCCAACCCAAACCATTCTGTGCTCTGAACATTATTTATTAACTGTGGGGTTTTAAGCCTGTAATGTGTTATCAGAGTATTTTCTTTAAGGGATATGGTCGCACAGGTCAAATGCAAGAATTGGCAGTGTCTAAACGGATTGGAAAAGCATTTCTGAAATCAGGTCTGTGCCTTTTGTCACAGGGGTGTGACTTTTTTATAAAAAAGGCCTGAAAAAATCTCTTGCCTACCCATTTCCAAGCACGCATTGGAGATGAAAAATAATAACTCGCCCTTTGTTTCGACTTCATGGCTTTTCAGTTGGCCAAGATGTTTATTCTGAATGCTTCGCCTCAAAATAGCTGTGGGATTTTAAAACTTCTGAATAAAGCCGTGTTTTCAGCAAAGTGGTCAGTAGTCAGAGGAGGGAAATAGGTGCTTGCGTAACGAGCACAAAGCTGGACTTTGTAATGGTCTTGCTAAACCCTTTCTCCTCTGAATTGCCAAGTTTTCAGTTTCCTGGTTGTCGTAAAATCAGTGGATCCCCAGGCTTGGGAGATTTCCAAGGTTGATGAAGCAGGAATGAGGGTTTTGCTACCAAAAACTTTCAGTGCTGCCTTCTCCACATCACAGTTTAAATTCATTGTTTTGTTGTGGGGTTATTGAATAAAGCTGTGTACTGTGGATGACTCTGTAAGGGACCTGTTGTGTTTTGTTTGGTTTTATGTGCTTCTGGTAGGGTCTCCAGCTGTATTTCTTCCCACTAAAAGTCTTAATGTGTCATATGAAACAAGTCTTGTTCCTCTAGATGTGTGCTGGCCACCCTCAGATTCCCCTGAAGGATACAATAGTGTAAGAGTAAAGTGAAAAGAGCTCCACAGCATAAAAAAAAACCCCAAACCACAAATTTATTATTAGCTTCTCCTGCCAGAGGCTGGCAATGTCCTTCCTGCTCAGCCAGGGATGTAAATACAGCAGCATTCCTGTGTATTGGCCTGGACATTATAGAATGTCTCTTGTCCCCAGCCATTGCCTGTGCCATGTGCAGGTAGCAGCTCCACCGTTGAGTGGGGAGATGGCCAAGGGGACACCCAAGGGAGAGGGAGCTTCAAATTACTTCATGATGAGGAATTTTTGGAGGGTATCTCTTGTTTCTTGTACATCTCAGACACGATCCTTGAAAGACTGGAGTTTCTGTTAGAAAACATATTGAAATAATCCCCAGAAATGCTGCATTGCTATCCAAGCAAAATACTTTGCAAAATCATGGTGAAATCCACACATTCCCCTTGGAAAGATTTTATTTCATCTAAGTTTAATTTTCCAGATAAAAAATAAGAAAATAATTTTAAAAACATAGGAATTTTTCAAGTATTTTAGACAGCTGCAGCAATTGCCATTTTTAGGAAAAATTTGGTTCCATTTAGCTCTATAGACCTTAAGTTTCTAACCCCAGGCAACCTGCTCTAGTTGCAGATGCCCCTGCTCACTGCAGGGAGGTTGGACTAGGTGACCTTGAAAGGTCCCATCCAACCCAAAGCATTCTATGATAGCCCTTCCAGTCCAGGTCCCTCTATATTCAAGTGGGGAGGAAGAAACACCTCCTCAGAGAGACATTTGACCCATCTTTGGGGACAGACTCCTCATGGGTGCCTGTCTGTCCTACAAGGAGAGCTTGAGATGCTTCCTGCCTGGGATGTCCTTCATGATCACGAGCAAACAGGAACCCAAAGGTGGTTTGTAGATGCTCTCTCAAGTAACTCTGATCTATAGTCAAGTTAACTTCAGAGAAGGACACCTCTAGGATGATGTTTTATGAGATTGCTTTCTTGGCATAGTAGGAATAGATCGAGAAACGTGACCCACCTGATGAGTAAAAGGCTAAGTCCTGGAGTGAACTGGAGGACAAGTCTCCTTTCAGGCAAAGAAGTTACTTGCACCCACCACAAAGGTGTGAAAAAAAGGTGAATGTCCCAACCCAGGCGGTGAAGAAACAGTCAGGAGGACCAGGAGACAAGAAGGAACACAGGGGTAACCCTGGAAATTGCGGTTCGCACAGCTGGGCAGCAGCGAGCCCTTAGGTACCCGTTCTTGAGCCCCATTGTTCCTGCAGTGGTGTCTACAGCCTGTGACCTCCACCCAGCAGAAAGAAACCCCCACACACTCAGTGAGGGCTAGGTTGTTCATCCACCCTGGTCTCTCCTCCCTGAAAACGGCCATTTTGGCCTTCAGAAGTTTTCTTTGTGAATGTTTGGTACGGAATAATCCACCTCAAACCTTGTTAGTCAGCGCTTTTTATAAGCACAAACCCACAAAGACTTTGATTTTTCCCTACCTTTGTCCTGGTGGCTGTGGCTGTGGGTGTCCTCTCTTTCATTAAGGATGCTTAACCTCCCCCGTGCTTTGATTCTTGCTGTATTTTATTGCTACGGTACTTCGCAGCAAGCAGTTCTGAAGATTAATTAAGGCGTTGAGTTACTGATTTTTTTTTTTTTTTTTTTTTTGAAAGCAGTGCAAATAATTATCTGTTGCTTTAGATTTGCATGATGTGAAAGGGGAAACGAAAGCCCTGGTCAATCTTCTTTGTGCCAGCCAGCCTTTTGTTCGCTGCCCCCACTCTCCCTTCTGAAGTGCAATCCTAATCTTTGCCGACTTGCTTTCTCTAAGAAAAAAAAGGAAAAATCCTCTGATTATTTTTGTTCCCCCTCGCCAAGATCTTTTTGTTGCGCAGCTTAACGCTCAAGCAAGAAAGCAGCCGTCTCGACATTTAAATTTCATTTCTCTGTTTATGATTCTTAAGAAATGCTTTTAATAATTTACATATTAGACATCTCCTAATGTCCAGAAAGCTGACAGGTCATTTTGCATTGAGAACAAAAATCTTCCAGTGTGTAACGCAACGTAGCTAAGCACTAAATTAGTGAGGAAATGGTGAAGATTAAAATTGCTCCTCCTCAGCTCCACTTGTGCAGAAACCTCTGGCCTCCCCATAAACAATCATGCAGCTCTTGAAATCAATGCAATTTAATATCTCGGCAGGGTCTTTTTTTCCCCCACTGTTTGGAGATTTCTCTCATCGGAGGCATGGTTCAGAGCCCTCGGCTTGTTTGTGGTGCGGAGAAATTAGGAAACTGTCCTCATCCTTGAGGACATGTTCAACCATGTCTTCTGCTCCCAGGTCACTTACTGC
>WUAM01000298.1:129388-140809 GCA_024336885.1 Actenoides hombroni
GCGGGGCCAGAGGAGGCCACAGCAATGCTGGGAGGGCTGGAACCCTTCTGCTGTGAGGCCAGGCTGAGAGAGTTGGGCTTGTTCAGCCTGGAGAAGAGAAGGCTCCAAGGAGACCTTCTTGTGACCTTTGAGTACTGAAAGGGACCCGTTAGAAAAGATGAGGACAGACTTTTTAGGCAGCCTGTTGTGACAGGACAAGGCGTGATGGTTTTAAACTAAAAGAGTGGGATTTAGATGAGAGAGAATGAGATATTATTTATGCTGATGGTGGTGAGACTTTGGCCCAGGATGTCTGGAGAGGTGGTCAATGCCCCATCCCTGGAAATATTCCATGTGAGGTTGGTCAAGGCTCTGAGCAACCTGCTCTAGTTGCAGATGTCCCTTCTCCCTGCAGGGGGGTTGGACTAGATGACCTTGACAGGTCCTTTCCAATCCAAAACATTCTATGATTCTATGAGCTAGACCTTAAATGATAGTAGATAGTCATGGCTGGATTGTAACCTCTGTGTAAATTGTAGCTGTTGCAAAGGACCAGGAGATATTAATGTTCCTAGAAACTTCTTTGGTTCACCTTTCATGTAGTTTTAAGTGATGGATCCTCCAAGGATCCATGATTTAATGTACGGAACATGCATAGCTCCCAGCCATCTCAGACCCAAATTACCTCATTTTTTTGGTAAGTCTAATGTGGAGAGGAGAAACTGCAGAGGAAGGATTCATATAACATCTAAATAAATTGTCTCATCAGTCTTGGAGATTAAAACCTTTGTGAAAACCAGAGGCAAAAATGAATCTGATTTTGAATAAAAGCATAAGTGAAGGACTGTTTCTGTCTCAGCTCTGGGAGTTTGCTCTCCAGTGTGATGTTCAGGAGTGCAGCATACCATGGAAAATAAAGCAAGGCACTTTGGAAATCCTTAATAACTCACAAACCTTTGGGAGGGGGCACAGGCTCAGAGCAGAATGTGATCAGTGCTCAAGTGGAAGAGAAACTTGTGCTCTGAATCTCTCACTTCCCACAAACCTCCTGTGTGAGAAGGTGAGGAGGGAGGAGCACATTTCCACGTCTCCAGCAGAAGTGCACCATCCAGCCAAATCTTGTACCCATAAACATCTGCACACAGCTGCTGATAGCATCGCTGTTGGGTGTCCTCCATGCTTCTGTATTTCTGTCCCACACTAGGAGAGTGGTCTCATGAGTGTTTGGTTGACCAACAGACCTGCAGCAGTGGTTCTCCACTCTCTCTGGGAAGTCTTGTCCAACCATTAGGATCTGTGTTGTGGCTGGTGTGGGCTGTGGCACCAGCACAAATTTTTCTTTGGCCTCCTCGAGCACTTGTCCCCAATTTCCAGCCCTGTGCCACTCCAGATGTACAATTGCACCTTCAGAGGAGGTTATTTGAGAGTCTGAGCAAACACAGAGGTGCTGGAGGAGTTTGAACCATCATTGGTCTTGCCTTTGGGCTTCAGAAAGCCCTGACCAAGTCATGAAGTCCCTTCTGCAGGTTGTAGCGTCAAGCCCCTTAGGGGTAGGAACTTGCTTGGGAGATGGAGTTACAAAGTGCAGCTTGAAAGTATCTCCCTTGGGGCTGAAGGAAGGATAAAGGACCCACCCCCTCCTCCTGTAGTCTGTGGTGTCCCTCCCAAAGAACTCCTCTTTCTGCCCCAGATAGCTTTGTCCAAGCTTGGCTGGTTCTGCTGTCAGAAACAGTTCCCTGCCTACAAAATCATGCCTCTGTTGTTCCTCTCTTGCCCAAAGGTCTTTTATTTCTTTTTTTTTTTTTTTTTTTTTTTTTCCTGTCCTTTAGACGTTTCTTCAATTGGCAGATCTGACCCCAAATCCCTTTACAGCATCTCTGGGGAAATCCTGCCTTTCCTTTATGCCACCCATGTGGGGAGACAGGGACAACAGGGACATACACTGACTTCCAGCCTTCTATAGATCTTGGGGAATTCAGTAATTTGGTGTCAAATGAGTGTGTCAACAGTCTACCTGCTGCCTTCACAAAAATACCTTTCAAGAAGCCATAAGTCAGTGATTTTCTTTGATTCCAGCTGCTGCCTCATTTTACCCCCTTTACCCTCCACAACTCCACAGCGAGGACTAATCACTAAGTGGGTTGGTGAGGATTGATCAACTCTCGCTTTGTTTTCTTTCCTTAGTAGTTGGGGGTGCAAACTATGGGCTGAGGTACATAGAAAACTGGAGCTGATTTCTTTGCATAATGACAGCCTGAGCAGCTCGTTAAGCTGGTGAGCAGCGAGCTGTAATAACTGGTTGAGACTTTCAAAAGATGTACACGCTCTGCTGGAGAGGTGGTGGGACTTAAACCAAGGGTGGTGAGGGCCACCATTTGAGATTAGTCTGGAACAGAAAGTTAGGACAGATCCATAGTTCCAGGGGAAAAAAAGAAAACAACCAAAAAACCAAACCAACCAACCACCCATCAAAACCAAACCAACCAAACAAACAAAACTTAACAAAAAAACTCCGAACAACAGAAAACCAGACAAAGACATGTTAAGCCTTACCCAGAGGCACCAACTTTGGAAAGGAGCCTGGTTGTAGGCTTGTGTTGGTGAGCTGCCTTCATGGGTGTGCTCCACAAAGCCTTCAGTGTACTGGCAGTTCTTAGATGAGCATTGGTGATGTGTTTGGATATAGGATAAAGGTATAAGACCAGGCTGGATGGGGCTCTGAGCAACCTGCTCTAGTGGGAGGTGTCCCTGCCCAAGGCAGGGGGGTTGGAACTAGATCATCTGTAAGGTCCTTTCCAACCCTGACAATCCTATGATTCTATGATTCTATAGCCAGTGCTGGTTCATCGTGCAGAGGTGCATTATGGCAGTTAGTGTAAGACCTTTTCCTCTTTCAGAAAACTTAAGACCCACAGAATGACTGAATTCTGTCGGTCCCTTCTCAAATCTCACAATGTTTGGCTCTTGAGATTGTTCTGGATTATTTTACTTGGCTTCAGAAATACTTTTTTGCAAGCTGGGATACTGGGCGACCTGCCCAAAGCCACTGCTTCTGCTGACTGTCATTTCCAGAGTTTCTAACAACCCAATGCTATGATGGTCACAGTGGCCAGGACCTTGAGCACTGGTGGCACCTGTCATGCAAACAGCTCAAAAGGTTTTACTGTGAATAAAATACCTTGCACACCAGGCTCAGCCTGTTTTCCAGCTGAGAAACACAAGGCCAAGGACAGCTGTTACTGGTCCCTATGCACAGAGGTGACCAGTGTTATCTGGGGAGGTATGGTGGCTCTGCTGGCTATGTCACTCAGGCGTAGATCTTCATACAGGTCACTTAGGTCAGGAAACCAGTAGTTTGGGGTTCGTGACTGGTGTGCTGAAATGCACTGTGCAAACCAACTCTCCCTGGGGAGCAGGTGGGGCGAGAGGAACCGCGGTGTGAAATTCCTACAGATAGTTGCCCTTAAAAGGTGGGGGAGGGAAGGAAGAGAGGAGCAAATTGGTTCAAATACGACATAAATGTGAGAAGTTGTATCTTCATTGCTCTGTGTGACATCTCTTCTCTGTCTCCGCTCAAGCTACACTTCTGATGAAGCAAGCCTGGCCACAGACCTCCTCATCCTGTGCCACGGAGGGCACCTTCCACCTCCCGGTGGACACCGGCACCGAGAACAGAACTTATCAGGCTTCTTCTGCAGCATTCAGTAAATAAACCTTTTCTTCTGGGGTTCTACTTGGTTGTTTTGTACCCATTTGCCTCCCCTCCTGTGGGCTGTTTGGGGATGGGGTTATTTGAGATCAGCGAATGGGATTATTCCTGCCTGTTCAGGTGCCCATGTGTGTCCTTCCCTGAGTGCTGATCCCTGAACACAAGGTGAGGGTGCTCTAGGTCCTGGGAGTGCTCACTGGCACCATGTAGCAGATTCATCACCTTCTGCTGCTAGAGCTGCCTGGTGGGAGAGTTGCACTGCTTCTGCTATTGCCTTTTGGGATGAAATGTTGCAGGGCTTTCGGGTTTGTTTTGGGTTTTTTTCTGAAAATGAGGTAGCATCCCTGCTCCTTTCTGTTCACTTGTGTTAAAAACATAAAGGAGCAGGAAGAGGAGAGCACCAACCCTCCTAGTGCTCCTTCAGAGGAGAAAGTCAAGTGGAGAAGGGTGAAGCTGAGCTTTTAGTTGAGCGTTTGGTCCCCAGGAGCAACCTGAGCTTGTTTGCAGGTGTATATCTGCAGTGGTGATGCTCTGTGGTTGAACAGAATGGTATGGGTAGAAAAAACAGAGGGACATTGTTTCCTAGTCCCTTGAAAGTGAACGAGAATTCCAAAATAAAGTAAGAATTTCAAGTAACTTGGGTGAAATTCCCAACTCTTAACTCAAACTGCCTGAGCAGAGGCAGGGGGAGGTGGTGCTGTTTATGGATCACAGCCAAACAGGCTTTTCCAGATGGAGCCTTGTAATCTCATCCCCTAAGAGGCCAAATAATGCCTCCAGGAGGGGTGATAAGCTCCCTGATAAGGCTTCAAGTGTTTCCCCTGGTATGTGGGATGTCCTTCTGCACACTGCTCTTGCCTGCTCTTGCCTTCATGTTGTCTGCTAAAGCTGGGTCATGGCCAGTGTGGGGCACACTGCAAGCAGGAGGTGGGACCACTCCTGGGTTCAAAATACAAAATTAACCTTCCAAACACCCCTGGGACCTGGAGAAACTCCCAGTCATCTTCGGAGAAAAAAAAATAGAAGGTATCTTAAAGTGGCTCTCCATGGCAAGGCTGGCACCATAATGCCCATGTACACTTGTGGATTGAAGCATTCCTCACATCTGTCTGCTCCAGGCTCCCTTCTTGTGCTAAATGAAATCATTTACAGAATGGGACGAGAGGAAGAAATACTGTTTCTTCTTTTTGACAAGAATTATTAAAACTAAACCTATTAAAAGCCTTTGGGAGACATTTTCTTTGAAAAGGGACGTTCCTACCATTCTTTGGGGTAGAAGCTATATGCTTGACACAGTGCGTGGACCTTGCATCTCACCTAATTTCACACCAGACCAAATCTGAATGAGTTGTAAATGTTTGGAAAAATCTCAACATGTAATGAGTAGAAACCTAGATATTATTTGGCAGAATTCTTTTGGAGTTCAACCCATGCCTGGGTGTGATTCCTCCTCCCCACCGCACCTCCAGGCAAGTGAGATTCCTCCCTCAAAATCAGAGAGGGCAGGAACAACTTCTGGGGTAGCAAAGGGTTTGGAGGAAAAAATTTGGCTGTGGCCACCTAGTGTGGGTGATAAAGGAGACCAGCCAGACCCATGCAGATTTGCCTCATTTCCGGAGAAACTGGCTTGGGCACATTTAAGTTGGGTTGGCAGAGATGCTTCAGGCTTCTAGCAGTGGTTGGATTTGCCAGAGCTCAGGTGGGAGATGCCATCTCAAGAGCAGGCTCTGAAAAATAAGAAGCATTTCAGGTTGAGCATCCCAAATTGGTTCTGTCCTTTGGCTTGATCTCACACAGCCTAGGTTGTGTTCTGGGGAGAACAGCCTTCCCCGGGTGTCCTGTGGCAGGACTCATGAGCATCAGCAAGGTGTCAGACCTGGATGGAGAAGAGTCAAGGAGAAGCCTGAGAGATGAGTCCTTCTGTTCCCAGGGAGAACAGTACAGACTGGTGCCACACACTGAGCATGGGTAAATATAAATAAGTACTCAATAGCTGCTCAGTAATTCCCTACATCTGCACCAGTAAGAGAGAAAAGGTGCTGAGGGCTCCACTGGTCTCAGAACCTGCAGTGAAAGACTATGACAAGACATGCATGAACTTAAAGATTGAGTAAGGGATGCCCAGGTGCCTTCATCCTGGTCTTGCCTAGAGTCTGGGGACATGCCTTTGCCTTTTTATATTTTGTCCATTAATGATGGGTTTTCAAAGCTTGGTTTTGCCTGAAGTAGTTTGTTTTGTTGCATCGGTGCTCCAGTTGAGATCAGGGGGGTTATGGACCCAAAGCTTTGCACACAGTAGTGAGCAAGGCTATAGATTTTATGGTCATTTATGCCTCAGAGCCTCCTGTTTGCTTTTGTCTGGCTGGTGAAGATAGTGGCCAGGGAGGACTTCAGCAGAGGCAATGTGGGCCTACCAGGCAGCTGCCCATGCTGGTGTCCACACCATGGCATCATGAAGTCCCCATGTTCGCTGCTCTAAAGCTGTTCCTTCAGCCTCCTAAGTGCAGGGAAGATGGACAGGCAACAAAGTGAGGAAACAGGCTGGAGGAGGATGAGCTAAGCTGGAGGGTGATGGAGGAAGCAGGACCAGGCACCTGCAATGAGTCACACTCAACTGGCCCATGCAATGATGTAGGACCTCCTGGAACTGCTCTTGGCTACTTATTCCTGCCCACAATCACCATGGTGTGAGCTCCAAGTTCTGCCCTGTGTTTTCCTCAGGCGATCTGTCTTCTGCTCCCTGGGGTGGGAGTGTGCTGAGTGCAGCTTCCATACACACAGCTTGAATGTACAGGAAGAATGCAAGTTTGTTTTTATAGAATCATAGAATCACAGAATGGTTTGGGTTGGAAAGGGTCTTCAAAGACCATCTAGTCCAACCACCCAGCAGTGAGCATCTTGCACTAGACAGGGTTGCGCAAAGCCCCATTTAACCTGACCGTGAACACTTCCAGTAATGAGGCATCCACAGCTTCTCTGGGCAATCTGTGCTAGTGTTTCATCACCCTCATCATGAGAAATTTCTTCCTTATGTCCAATTTATAAGCTTTCTTATAGGCCCCCTCTAAGTACTGAAGGGCCACAATAAGGTCTCCTGCGAGCTTTCTCTTAGCTAGGTTGAACAACCTAAACTCTCCCAGCCTTTCTCCATAGCAAAGGGGTTCCAGCCCTCCCAGCATTGCTGTGGCCTCCTCTGGCCCTGCTCCAACAAGTCCCTGTCTCTCCTATGCTGAGGACTCCAGAGCTGGACCCAGCACTGCAGGGGGGTCTCCCCAGAGTAGAGCAGAGGGGCAGAATCCCCTCCCTGACCTGCTGCCCACGCTGCTCTGGATGCAGCCCAGGATGCCACTGACTTCTGGGCTGTGAGTGCATGTTGCTGACTCATTTCCAGCTTTTCATCCACCAGCACTCCCAAGTCCTTCTCCACAAGGCTGCTTTTCATGCCTTCATCCCCCAGTCTGGACTGATACCAGGGGCTACCCCAACCCAGGTGCAGGACCTTGTACTTGGCCTTGTTGAACATCACAAGGTTCATGTGGTCCCACCTCTCAAGCTTTTCCAGGTGCCTCTGATTGACATTCCATCCCTCAATTGTGTCAAACCCCCACTCAGCTTGGTGTCATCTGCAAATGTGCTGAGGATGCACTTGATCCCACTGTCTATGTCATTGATGAAGATAATAAACAGCACTGGTTTCAGTACGGACTCCTAGGGGTCATCACTTGTCACCAATCTCCATCTGGACAACCAGTCATTGACCACTATGCTCTGGATGTGACATCCAACCAATTCTTCACCCACCAAACAGCTAACTCATCAAATCCATCTTGAGTAAAAAATACCCAACATCCAAAGTATTAAATGAACTATATCCCCTCAGAAAAGGGACTGGTGCTAAGAGTGCCAAGATGAAGAGAAACATCTGTTTCATGTGCAGCGGTGGTCCAGGAAAGCAAATAAGACATTAAGCTGAATAAGGAAAAATGGGAGAAGTCATCTCTATTAATAAGTGGTTCACCGTCTTCTGGATACTTAATGTGCTGCCAGGTTCTCCAGCTTGAAAGGAGTATTGCAAAAGAAAGATATAATCGAAAGATGAATTTTAAGCATTGGCCTACAGAGAGGAGGTAAGGACAAGAACAGGGAGCGACAGGCTGAGAAATTTCCAGTCTGACACAAAACGAACATGGCACCACTTAATGAAAACAAAACGTGATTAATACCAAACCAGGTGTAAGAAATACTTTGTGATCGTCTGTACCACAGTATGTCACTGATGCCAAAAATTTAGTATGTATCTAAACCATTTGAGACAATAATTAGTATATAATATATCCACCAGAGAAGGCGCACCATGCACCAGTACAGGTTAGAGGTTGACCTGCTGGAAAGCAGCTCCATGGAGAAGGACCTAGGAGTGCTGGGGGACAACAAGTTCACTACGAGACAGCAATGGGCCCTCGTGGCCAAGAAGGCCAATGGTCTGGTGTGCACGAAGAAGAAGAGTGTGGTCAGCAGGTCAAGGGAGGTTCTCCTCCCCCTCTGCTCTGCTCTGCTTCTGCTCTGCTGTAGGGAGGCTGCCTCCGGAGCACTGTGTCCAGTTCTGGGCTCTCCAGTTCAAGAGAAATAAGGAACTACTGGAGAGAGCCCAGTGGAGGGTTACAAAGATGCTGAGGGGATGGGAGCATCTCTATGCTGAAGAAAGGTTGAAAGATCAGGGCGGTTTAGCCTGAAGAAGAGAAGACTGAGAGGGGATCTGATCAATGCTTCTCAATAGCTAAAGGTTGGGGGTCAGGAGGATGGGGCCAGAGTCTTGTCAGTGGTGCCCAGCAACAGGACAGGAGGCAATGGGCACAAACTGCAATCTGGGAAGTTCCTTCTGAACAGGAGGAAAAACTTCTTTCCTCTGAGTACAAGGCTGCCCAGAGAGGTTGTGGAGTCTCCTTCTTGAGAGATTCCAAACCCACCTGGACAATGCAATCCTGGGCAACCTACTCTAGATGACGTGCTGGAGCAGGAGGTTTGGACAAGATGATCTCCAGATGTCTCTTCCAATACCCACCATTCTATGATTCTTCGAGTTTGGAGATTTCGTATCAGGGAGCCTAAATCAAAATAACAGCTCTTGATGGGACTTAACCTGCATTCACCTGGAGAGGTGAAGGAAAGGATCCTCCATATTTTCTTATTGTGGAGGTCTTGCGCCTCCTCGCAGCATCTGGTGCTGCCATGGAGAGGAGAAGGAAGCAGGTGGACCATGAGGACTTGCTGCAGCCTAGCAATTCTTAGGCTCTCAGCTTGTCCCATGCTTGAAAGTCTGATGGTTATAATAATATAGGAGGTGAAATGAGGAAAACATCTAAGAAAATGAAGTCCCCAGCTTTCAGGAAGAGGTCAATAAACAGGGCAACTTCCTTTTTTATGGTTTTTGACAGCTTGGCAGGATCTTTTTGGTGTTGGCATATCAAAAGATAAAGACATTATGAAAAAGAATATGAAAGTGAAGATCTGAATAGCTTCAGCAGAATCTAAAAGTCTTCCTAAAGCTACTGCAATAGTATAGATATTATATAAACAGCACAAATATCCCTCATTTAGGGCTTTGCAACTTCAGTGCTCTATCTTCCTTCCAAACAAGTTAAATATTTCAGTTCCTTACTCTACCTTTTGTTTTGTGTCCCAGGAGCAGCTTGCACCGGGTAGTTATGTACCACTTAAAACTAGATCAACCATCTTGCAACCTGCAGGTGACATCAGATAAATGTGTGGCATTTATCCTTTCCTCAAGGAAGGAATCACCACCTTTTTTTTTTATTTTTCACAGAAAATTACAAACACTGGCTGCCTGGTAATTGTATCTTGGAAGCACGGTACAACACACTGTCTTGATTGGTTTGTACAACAGCTGGCAGAAGAGGGGACGCTCTGAATGCGGCTCAGGGTGCCAATAGGCAACGAAGTTGCATCTCAGCTTCGTCATTATATCTCAGCTAAGGAAGAAGTTACAAAGGTGCGGCCCTGTTCTCATGGTTAAGAGCATCAAAAGAAGATTCTAGATTAAAATTTTCACTCGTAAGAGTGAAAAAGAAGAAAGTACCGTACTTCCTATAGTATCTGTCTTCTATAACTACATATAACCTACGTAACGCAATAACCCCTTTTATTGGAGTGCATAATAAAATCAGTGTCAGTGCTGAATTCATTTTCCATGACAGCAAAAACTTGCCTGAAGTAGCTTGAGTTGTGGGATTTTCAGTCCAAATCTCAACAAGCATTGGTTGCTCCTCAACTATTTTGTCTCCTGTGTATCTTTTTGCAGGGTTTTTTTTTGCTACTTTCTGCTTATTAAAATTAGCACTGAGCAGCAGGCTTACCAAGTTAAATATTATTAATTTATGTCATTCTATGATCATCATACAGAGGTCTACAATCAGTTATTATATGTAACCTTATCTCCAATATATTTAATAGAAATCATAGAATCATAGAATGGTTTGGGTTGGAAGGAACCTTACAGATCATCTAGCTCCAACCCCCTGCAGAGAGAAAAGACACCTTCTGCTCAAATAAGTTGCTCAGAGCCCCATCCAACCTCACCTGGAATGTTTCCAGGGATAAGGCATTGACCACCTGTCTGGGCAACCTGGGCCAGTGTTTCACCACCTTCACATTGAAGAACTTCTTCTTTACATCTAAACTAAAATTACCATCTTTCAATTTAAAGTCATTACCCTCATCACTACAAGCTGTTGTAAAAAGTTCATCTCCAGCTTTCCTGTAGGCCCCTTTAGGTATTGAAAGGCCACAAGAAGGTCTCCTCCCACAAGAAGGTGTCCCCAGAGTCTTCTCTTCTCCAGGCTGAACAAGCCCAACTCTCTCAGCCTGGCCTCACAGCAGAGGGGTTCCAGCCCTCCCAGCATTGCTGTGGCCTCCTCTGGCCCTGGTCTAACAGGTCCCTGTCTCTCCTGTGCTGAGGACTCCAGAGCTGGACCCAGCACTGCAGGGGGAGGAGGGTGTCTCACCAGAGCAGAATAGAGGGTCCTGCTCATCTCTCCACTCATACATCCTGTTACAAAAACCTTCAAGTGGGTACATACATATTTGGGGATGCAAAATATTTACTGCAAAATATGAGCACAAAGAGACTACTTACACATCTGAAGAGAAAGAAAAAAAAAAAAAGAAGCATCTTTCATTTCAGTGAGCTTGATATTTATCTTCTACATCAAACAAGCTGACACAGGTTCACACCTTTATGTACCCTTTAGTTTTGTAAAACAGTCCAAAAGTATTGAAGATACCATCTGCCTAATGATGAGCGAGGAAAAGCTTATTCCACAGGACCTGAGGATCCCCAAAAGTTGCACGAGGCCCTGTTTCTGCTTACTAGGACAGCACTCCTCACCAATAGTTATTGTCTCCCACCCATATGCATTGTGAAGAATTACAGTAATAAGCACAGGGATGCCAACAGGAGCTGAATCATTTTATGGTCAAGAGGATGGAGCTGAGATCTTTCCCTGCAGTGGGGATAGACAAGGCAGAAAAGGGACAGGACCACATAAACACTTTGAAACTCTAGTCCACAGTAAGGCCCCTCTAATCCATTCTGGGGAGACCTCCCTGCAGTGCTGGGAGTCCAGCTCTGGAGTCCTCAGCACAGGAGAGACAGGGACCTGTTGGAGAGGGGCCAGAGGAGGCCACAGCAATGCTGGGAGGGCTGGAACCCCTCT
>WUAM01000298.1:199824-211866 GCA_024336885.1 Actenoides hombroni
TGGAAACATTCCAGGTGAGATTGGCTGGGGCTCTGAGCAACCTGCTCTAGTTGCAGATGTCCCTGCTCCCTGCAGGGGGATTGGACTAGATGAACCTGAAAGGTCCCTTCCCATCCAAACCATTCTTTGATTCTAAACCACAGTGTTAGATTCAAGGGTCCATCAGGAAGGTGAAAGTGGAGAGTGTGGGACTGTGTGGGGTTGTGGCACATCAGACAGTGTGGTGGCCATGATCACCACCATCTCAGCTTTGCTTCCACTGACGCTTTCACCGCATAGAAACCTTTGCACAAGGGCAAGCCTCCCTCATCTCAGCACGGGGGAGGAAATTGCAGCCCAGTGAGTCATTAGCCACCAGCGCGGCTTACTCCTCCTCTGCAGGGGGTGCCAAAGCCCTGTGTCCAGTCATCCGAGCAGCTGCATCCCTTGAGTTTCGTGAAATGCCACCTGCACGGAGCCCAGCACAACTCACAGGTGTTTCGTGGTTACTTTTACCCAGAAATGGGGACTGGTGATGCTCTGGTCCCAGAGATTTTTGGGTTTGTGGGCTAAGAGAGACCATCCATGTGGCCCCTGAGCTGCTCTGAGCTGGGGAAGAGGCCATCTGCTTTTCTTTGAGGCAGAAGTTAGTGCAAAAGATGTGGTCCTACAGCTCAAAGAGACTCCTGATCCTAGCCATGTCACTTGGCCAAATCCTTCACCATGCCACCCACGGCTGCCACACACTCCAGGGTTGTAGCAGCTTGGTGGCATGAGCAGAGCTGCTTCTGCTTCCTCCTCTTGCTTCCTCCATTGCCTGGAGACCTGTCTGCAACCCAGACTGGTGGTGTGGGGCCAGCATCCACTTCCCCTGCATGTCCCAGCAGTAGCCCCAATGCCTGGCAAGGATAAGCATGCCTGGAAATGGCATGGCCAGTGTCCAAACACTGTCTGGGAAGGGAAACTGGGTCAAGAAGGGGTCTGGCCAAGCTCTGGCCAGGTACATGAGGCAGAGGGGACTAGAGTGGGACACACAAGTCCAGAGTCTACCCCCTTAGCTTCCATCACCGTGGTGGCCCTGCTTTGGGGATTTGCTAGCCCCAGAGCACAGCCCAGCCATGGGGTCAGGCTTGGGGTGAGTGTTAGGGACACATACGAGGCTCCCCCATTTTTGGGGGTACTCTGGGCTTGTAGATCTGTCATCCCCACCCTCCCTGCTGACGCACATGCCTCCTACCTCTCCAGCACCCTGCAGAGCCCTCTGCACCCCACTGTACCCACTGTCATCCAGCTCCAAGCAGTCCCAGCACCCACTGCTGTCGCCTACCTCCAAGTCAATAAGAGCCCTGGGGCTGTGAACTGCCCTATCCCCTGGGACCCCCCAAACCTCGCCAGGACCCAAAGCTGATGCAGTACCCAACCAGTGCCCACCCTCAGCACCTACAGACTTCCCATGTGTGCTCACAGGAACCCCACTGTGACTCTGGGGACAAGGTGGCTAGCAAGAGAGATCTTGGGGGCCCTGGAAGTGCTTCTTACCTGCTGGGGTGCCATGGGGTGCCACAGGGTGCCAGGGGGTGCCACAGGCTGCCGGGACCTGCTGTTCTGCCCAGCAGCTGGGCACATCTGAAGCCCTGGGATGCTATGTTTGCCCTGTTGAGCAATGCTTCCCTTTTCCACCCAGCGGCAGCACCCCAGGGTAATGAGGAACAGAAAGCTGAGTGGGCACCATGTTGTGTGGCACTGCAGCATGGGAACCACATGGCGTGGCATGGTGGGCACCACATGGCACAGCATGGCAGGGTGGGCACCACACCACATGGCACTGTACAACATTGCATGGCTGCATGGATATGGCACGGCATGGCACAGCCTATGCCGGCATGTCATCGCAGGTCTGCACCACATGCATATGTCCCCATCCCCTACACACGTCCATGGACCCCCTATAGACACATTTACAGCCTCCCTACACACACAGACACATGTGTGCACACCCTACAGACACACCCTACACGTGTGCACAGATATGCACCCCCCCATGCATCCACATTGCACTCCCAAAAGAGCTCTACCAGAACACCAAAGGACATCCAGGGCTGGCAAATGTCACTCGGGGAGGGGACATGTTCCAGACCTGGCTCAGGGATGCCAGGATGCATCTGGCTGAGGCCATTGGCCGTGTCATCACACCCATGAATTTTGGGGTGTTTTCCCCTGTTTCAAAGTCCTTCGAAGGATGGACATCTGGGACAGATGCTGGGGACAGGTAGGTCACCTCGCACAGTGGCACCAAGAGGAGGATGCTCCAGTTGCCTTGTTCCTTCTCGTTGCAGTCACACAAGGGAAACTGAGGCACGGATGCTGGCTCACACCCCATTTTAACATAATTTCTCCACAAAACACCCCTTGGAGGGATATTTGTGGGGGGTTGCTAAGGGACATGCCCAAGGCTACACAGTCCATCGGGGGCAGAGGACATCTGCAGCCAGAGATGCAAAAGTACAATGAGCAGTCAAAAAACAAGTACCCCTTTACACCTCACCAAAAATAGCAAATCAGCAAAAAAACCCTCTTTGTAAGTGGGAAATGGGGCACTGAGTCCCAGTGCTGCTGGGCTGGGAGGGTTAGTAAAACTGGAGGAGAGAAGGAAAATCCCTCCCAATCCCAGGAAAAACACAGCTGCAGGATGTGTCAAGCACAACCTTTCTATTAGAGAATCCCCACCACAACTGTACCCACTGCCTGCAACTGCCCGTGACCCCGCAATCGCAGCCTGTAATCGCTTATATTTTGTCACCATTTCCCATTAAAGAAACCACATCAAGACACTCGGCCTCATCCTTCTGCCATGCCCATGTCATGCCCCAGCTCATGCTCTGGCCTGGCAGATTATCCTAAAAGTCCCTTTTTTCACCCAAAAAAACCCATCATAAGAATCTTTTCCAGCCCTTGAGGTGATGGGGTGGGGGCACTCTACACTCAGCCTCCCCTAAAATGGGATTACAGAAACCCAGTCCTGGTGCCCTGACACCACAGTGATGGGCACCAGGGAGCTGCTCACCATGAAATGAGACTTGCAGGGGGGAAAAAGATGTTGGGGTGCTCTGTAGGGTGGGGCCACACTTATCTTATGGGTTTAAGGTGCCTGAGGAGGAGAAATGGGGTTAGGAAAGAGAAGTGCTTTCAAGTCATCGATATGGGGGATGGCTTCCTCCCTTGGAAACCTTCCTCCTTGGTTTGTCCTGCCCTGGGAGGAGACTGTGGTGGGGACGTTTTAGTGGCTTTGATGGCAGAGCTGGGATGACAGAGCTGGGATGGCAGAGATGGAAGTGAAAGCTCCAGCTCAGCAGATTTGAAAGAGGATGAAGGGAAGATGCTCCTGCCCCATGTGTCACTTGGCTGAAGTCACAATGTCCCTGTCCCTAAATACCTCCTGACTGTCCTAAAACATCTTCAGGTGCCCATGGACATGTCCCACCTATCCCAGGGAAGCTGGGGACCAAGGCTTGGGTGTTTTAAGGGAAATCTCCATTTATCAAAGCCCAGAGGTGTAATGATGTGGCCAAACTAGGCCAGAGTGGCATTTTTGGGTGCTTAACACAGACCTGAGGGGATAGGGTGGAGGGACAGTCCCTCCAGAGATGCTGGGCAGCTCTGCCACCAACCTACTCTGTCCTCAGGTGACTCCCTTCACCTGCCTACGCTTTGGTGCCCCACCTCTGAAACAAATCAACGCCTCAGGGATGCTCTGAGCAACCTGGGCATCATTTTCCTGCTGGAAATGGGAGATGCTGGGCATGGAGAAGATGCAGTGAGTTGGCCTGTTTTCAGCTGGCAGTGCTGATGCTCTGGCTGGGCTTATATAAACCCAAACATATAGACACACAAATATATAGGCACATATATAGCCACATGTTCACCCACATGCACACACATATGCAAAAACATATATACACAAGCATATAGACCTCTCCAGATAAATATACCTCTATACTTATATACAAACATATATATGGCTCTACACAGACATATACACACACATACATTTCTCTGTACCTATATATACAAATATATGTCTTCAAGCAGACGGACACACACATGTATATACCTAACTCTACACATATATACACAAATATATTTATGCTTCTATACACACACCTTTTCACACACGCTCATATATACAATTGCATTTATGCCTTTGTATGTATACATGTACAAAATACATGTAATATAGATATAAACAAAGGCAGAGGCCATGTTTCTGGCATGGGGCTGATCCGTATGGATGCCCTGGGAGATGCAGGCACATCCTGCACCCACCCCAAGCCGTGCGATCAGAGGGACCACTGAGGCAAACCCACCCTGCTGAGCTCTGCACCAGTCCTGCTGATTGTGGAGATCATGGTGCGATTTTAAGTCCTGCTCCGTTGTAAAAGCTGCTAAGCCTTCCTAAAAGCCAAGTCCAGCACATTTGGGGTGGTTTTGGGGTTGCCCCAAAGCCCAGACGAAGCGCAGACACTCTCTGGATGTGACCCAATGCACTCTGGATCTGACCCCATCCCCTCCAGCTCTCTGTCTCATCCCTGCCCAGTTCTATCTGATCTGCTCGGGTCCAGTCCTGCCCTGGTCCAGTTTCACCCACTTGCATCCAATCCTGTCCAGTCTGGCCTCATCCTGCCCGGTGAGGTCTGACCCTCTCGGATCCCATCCTGCCTGGTTCGGTCTTACCCCCTCGGGTCTGATCCTGCCCGGTTCAGTCTTACCCTGTCGGGTCCCATCCTGAGTGGCTCAGTTTGATCCTCGCGTCTCATCCTGACCCGGTTTCATATGACACACTCGGACCCGATCCTGCCCAGTCTGGTCCCATTCTGCCTCGTCCGGTCTGACCCTTTTGGGTCTGATCCTGCCCGGTTCAGTCTGACCCATTCGGATCTCATGCCGCCCGGTGCGGTCTGACCCTCTCGGGTCCCACGCTGCCCGGTTCTCTTTGACCCTGTCTGGTCACTTCCTACCCGGTCCATCCCCAACCTGCCTGCTTCGGTCTGACCCTGTCGGGTCCGATCCCGCCCCGGTTCGGTTGGTCCCGTTCCTCTCCCGTGCGCGGCACTTACCGGCAGCGGGACGCGCCAGGGCTGCAGCAGCGCTCAGAGCCCGGGGCCGCCCCGCTGCCGCCCGCCGCCGGCCCCGCTCCGCCCCGGGGCCGCCCTGCTCCGCCCCGCTCAGCTCCGGGCCCCCGCACCTGTGGGAGGGCCCCAGAGAGGACTGGAGAAGTGTCACATCTGGATTGGGGCGGGGTGGTGGTGGGGAACAGCCGGGCTGGGGGATCGACAGCTGCATGGGGGGGGCTGCCATGCAAACATCTGGCTTGGGGTATCATGGGCAAACATCTGTCCCAAATAGGGTGTTTGGGGGCTTCCAACAACCCTGAAAGAGAGATTTACAGGGTGGGATGATGCTAATGCACCAGCCAACATCTGGATTGTCCTGGCCAGAGGTTGGGAGCCCTCGATGAGTGCCTGGGTGCTGGGGACAGGGTCTACACTCGGCACTGGCTCTCAACCGAAGGGGATGGTGGATTTGGTACTCATTAACCAGGAGGTCAAGCCTCTGTGCTTCCTGAGAAGGGCTATTAAAGAGCAATAAGAAAAGGAACCCTGGGGGCATGTGTTGGGTATGAAAGATCCAATGCATGAACAGTTCAGGGATGCTGGGATTATGTGAGATGACAGGGTTTGGCCCTTCCTTTTCCTGGGAGCCTGTTTGCCCTCCAAAATTCATGGAATCATAGAGTGGTTTGGGTTGGAAGGGACATTTCACGGTCATCTAGTCCAACCCCCCTGCAGGGACCTGGGACATGTGCAACTAAAGAAGGTTGCTCAGAGCCCCATCCAACCTCACCTGGAATGTTTCCAGGAATGGGGCATCAACCACCTCTTTGGGCAAATTGGGCCTGGGTCTCACCACTTTCAGCATAAAAAAATTTCTTCCTTATATCTTGTCTAAATCTACCTTTAAAATTAGTCCCCTCCTTCTTTTCTAGAGGCTTGTGGTGGGTCTCAATAGTGATGGAGGTTAAGAAGGTCCCAACCAGTATCACCTGGATGATGGAGCATCATGCTGGGGGCTCCTCAGTGTCACCTCATTGAATGACACACCCACAGAGATGGCGCTCAAATATGAGATAAGGATATTTGGGCAGGGACTCAGCATCACGATGCGGGAAGGAGAGGTGGAATGAGGTGCCGCAGACCATCTGGATTCCGCTGGCACCTGCACTACAGCAGACAACAGCGAGCTTTCATCGATCCTGGCATGAGCCCGCAGCCAAGCTGGGTAGTGGGGCCACGGGGGATATGGGCTCTGGCAGGAGCAGCCGTGAGTATTTGCAACCACAGTCAGGCTGGAGACATCATCCTCATCCCGGGGCTGTCCAGGCTTGTGGGGTTGGGTTGGCGATGGCTCAGTGCCCTTGTGAAATTCCCCACTCCACCAGCTGCCAACAGGGAGATGAAAACTGGGGGGGGAAAGTGTCTTTCCCCGGATTAAAGCAGAAAACATGCCTTGTGCAAACAAGCCCAGCAGCCTGCAATGGGGAGCCCAGGGCTTTCCGCAAGCATGCAAGGAATGCAGCTGAGAACGGACACAATTTGCTCCACCAGTGAGCCACCAACAAAAACACTTATCCCACCTCCAGTGTCCCCAGTGCTTTCAGGGCAAGCTCCAAGCTGGTGACGAAGAGCTGGTGTCGTCCTCCCTCCTGGCATGGCAGGTGTCCTTGCAGGTCCCCAAGGTGAACACCTCATACTCAGCTGTCCTGCTGTGGGGACACTGTAAATAGCGGAGGGAAAGTTAAAAAGGGAAAATAAAATAACATCTCTTGGCTGCCTGCCAGCCCCAACTGCCTCCACTGAGCTTGACAGTCAGACCTGTAGCCTCAAGCCCAGCCCTATGGCACCTGCAACAAATGGGACACCCCCGCTCCCCAAAAAATGACATTCTGGGGGTTGACTAGAGATGGGAGACGCAAATTTGGAGGCTAAAAAAAGAGATTTCAAGCAAAGCACTGTTTTTACGTCTTTTTTTTTTTTTTTTCATCCACACAAAGGCAGATAAAGCTCATTGGGAAAAAATAATTGGAGAAAGGGAACAGCCTGGGTTTGTCTTGGAATGTCATCGATTGAATTAATCCTTGGCATAAAGGCCTGGTGCAGTTGCTGGGTTTGGCCTCAAAAGGCTCTTTGGCCTCCTGGTTTCTGTTCCTCTGGCTGGATGCTGCCAGTAATCACGTTAGCGGTGGATTGCAGGTGACCTTTGCCGTTGCTGCCCAGGGTAATTGCATCATCCCCCTAGGCTTCTGGTTTCCAGTGGCAGGCAGGTTGCAGGATGATGCAGATGGAGAAAGAAGCATCTGTGGTCGAGGTCTGGGAGCTGGGCCTGCGCTCCTCCAACAGATGCAAACTCTGATTGATATATATCCATAAATCAAGGGGTTCAGAGGGCTACCATTAATATCAGGCATAGCTCCAAAATCTTCCTATATAATGTTACCATCACATTTAGTTTAGCTGAGTAGAAAACTCAAGCAGATGTGTCATTTGTCAAATGCTGAAGCTTTGCAAAAGCTTCAGGGATGGGGTTTCCCCACCACCAGATGCTGGACATCTGCATGGGGAGGGTCCTACAGGGCTTTCAGGTTCTCCCCCAACACAGACATAGCAGGGATGCAGGATGGATTCCTGCTGCCTCAGGCTTTGACATGGTTCACCAGACCAGAGATGTCTTGCATGAAAAACTTCATTACATCTAAAAGCTATTTATAATGGCAATGGAGTTAATTTCTTGTGTCCTTCTGACAACATCAGCCTGCCAGGATGGTGGACTTGGTTGAGCTTGCTCATAAGGAGGTGACATTTGATGTAACTTTTGCTTTTTTAACCAGCTCAGAGGAGATGGTCACCCTGGGCTCACCTGCAGACATCTGCTACCCCAGCACCTGCCTTTGAGCCCCCAGATTTTGGGTAGAGAATGTGTTTTGTGGAGAAAGTCTCATCCCTTGAGATCCATTCTAATGGTGCCCTCCATCATTTTGCTGCAATCAGTGTTCACTGCTGTCAAGCGAGTGCAGTTACCAGGTGTGAAAGTCCCAACAGAAGACAAGTCTTGCTGCTGGACTTCTGCGTTGGAGAAACTGGTCAACCCTCATAGCCGTGATTGGTCCCAGGCCCATGTTTCTGGCCATCCAGCCCAAATTTCCTTCTGGACGTGACAAGGTCCCAGCAGCAGCCTATGAGCCCAACACACCCCTTCTGCCAGGGCTCTGTGGGAGTGCATGGGAAACCTTGGCTTTGCTGGGAATTCAGAAAAAAAATCCTTGGTTTTGCTCCAAGTGGGAGCTGACCCTATGCCTCAGTGTTTCTCAAGAAGTATGTTTCAGCTCATTTTCCTTTCCAACCTGTTTTCCTAGAGCCCTGGGGATGGCAGCAGGAGAGGAAGGGGTTGCTGAGCCTCTCCTCCCCCAGCACGGAGATGATTAATGCCTTGTTCTTCACAGGCTTCCTTTCCTCTCATTAGCATGTCCTGATGTGCCTCAGGGACTCAAAGTCACTTCCGCTCATCGCTTTTCTTTGCTCAGGAATCCTCAAGCAGCAGTGTGGAGCATGCGGATAGAGGCAAGGGTGATGTCTTAGGCTCCAGTATCATCCATGACTTCAATGTAATCAGTGTTTGGGAGGTGGCTTGAGTGCAGGGGACTTTGTCTGCCCGATGGTGAAGAAGGTTGGAAAGGAAGATTTTGGGACTCACATCTGTGAGTCTTTGCATGCAATAAGTCCCAGGGCTTGGGTCATGTGAGGATCTTGTGACGGAAGTTTCCGAGACAGACCTTAACATTTTGGGCCACCTTTGTGAGGTCTTCTCCACTGCCATTACTAGGAGGCTCTGCAAAGAGAAAGGTTATTGGTTCTCACTGCTTCATCCTCACAAATAATTTCACTTTCTCCCTTTGAGGACAGAGCTGAAGTCTGGGATGGGGACATCTCTGAACTTTTTATGATTAAGTGGAAATCAATCATCTCCAGGTTGGACACATCCCTCCTTCAGCTCCTTTGCCTCCCTCACATGACAGCAGATCACCCAGCACTTTTGTGTTTTCATGCCCCCCTGGCTCTTCCCATTCTGGGAGAGCTCTGAACTCCTGAGGCTTAGCACAGCAATGGCCATTTCAGTCTTCTCACTAACATGTCTCTTCATAAACCCACATATTCCTTATCCACCACAGTGGGAGACCATGTTATGAAGCATAGGTCCAACCCAGCATGGAGCTCCCCAGTCTCTGTGCTAGGACAACAGGGACTGTTTGCAGCCCCAGGGATGGGTCCAGGTATCAGGTGATAATAAGGGGGTGTCAAAAACCAGGCTCAGAATCCCATGGGGACCTGCAGAATCTGGCCATGCTGTCAGATGCCCAGGGGGTGATGGAGGAGCAAGCTATGCCCCTTTGACTCACCATCTCCAGGCTCTTCTGCTTTCTGGATCATGTCCACAGGGAGGAATAAGGGGGTCAAAGTACACAAAGACCTGCAGGTAACTTTGGTATTACCCATACAGTAAAGATTTAAAACAACTTCCCTGAACTCATTGCTGTTTCCTCGATGGCTTGTTTGCTTTGGCTGATGGATCAGACAGAGGCAGTTCTCCAGCTGGAGAGTTTTCTCTGGGAAATGATTGCCCCTACAGTTACAATGAGGGACAAAGGGTAGAAACGGTGACGGAAGTGCCTACTTTTGGTGTACCACCATCCCAGCAGGACAACACACCGAGGAATATTTTTAAGGTGAAAATAGGTATTTAAAGTTTTAAAACCAGCATCTCAGATATGAGCCAACACTAGGGGCTCCATGACCATGGTCCATCACTATAAACCAGGGCCAAATACAAGTGTCTCACCATGTGCTGCTGCAGGAGCACAGGTTGTCACCTGTCTGGTGGCCACCCGACTCTTAGATCTTATGGAAGGGTTGAAGCAGCACAAGCAAATTTCTCACTCAACTGGCTGTGAATCACCAAGAACATAGCAATTTTGTGCTCCTCAAACTTAATGCTTTGCATTAAAAACTACTTGTTGGTGCAACTTCTTATTGCTTCTTCTGGAACCCCATGCTCTGTTCTGCTGCTCCTGCAGCAAGCAATAAAGGATTTTGCATGTGATGAGTTCAGTTGGGACTTTCAAGCCCTGTCTCAAATCTCCCAGCTGGATGGATGTGCAATCTTTAGTCTGTGGAAATGTTACATTTTCTGATGCTCTTTTTGCTCGTTAACACCATTAACTGCCATGCTATTGACTCAGGATGTCCATCCCCTCACCAAGGGCTCTGAGGATGCAGTGGGGACCTTGGGGATTCTTGAGCAGCCAAAATGACATCCAGGCATGATGCATCTCCCATAGGGACCAAAACTTTCCAGGAATTACAAGCATGGGCCATTTACTTCCTAGGAGCACACAGGGATTCGTTCAACTCTTGGGCTGGTTCTTCTTCAGGTGGGTTCATCCCACCCAGTCACTGCAGTAAATATTTAAGCCACAGTGTCCTGTTCCTTCCGACACAAAGGTGACCAAACTGGACATTTATTTTTGGGAATAAAACATCTGTTTCATATCCGGCATCGTTGACAGTATTTTCCATGTGGAGCGACTCACGTGGCCTCGCTTCTCCCTTTCAGTTCTGCTTCTCAGAAGATCATGCCATGCCCTTGAAGAGACCGAAAGAGGAAGCTGTGTCCCCAATGTGTTTTTTGTTTAATTCCAAGAATTTGCCTCTTTCTTATACGAAAGCAAATGCTTCTTTTTTTTTTTCTTTATTTTTTCCAGAAAAGAGCAGAGTTACAGAAACAAGGTGGAATTTAGACCCAAGTTTTCTTTTCTACCACTTACAGATGGGCAAAACCCCCCACCAGTGCTTGAGTTTTCTACTCAGCTAAACTAAATGTGATGGTAACATTATATAGGAAGATTTTGGAGCTATGCCTGATATTAATGATAGCCCTCTGAACCCCTTGATTTATGGATAACACATTATTCTGCGCTGCTTGCTGGGAAATTGAACCATGACTTGCTGAAGGCTTTGCCAGGAGCATCCCCACAGAGGGACCATTTCATGTCCTCCGTCCTCAAACAGGGATGATTCCCATACTTTTGTCCCCACCTAATCCATCAAAAAACCACTCACATCCCTTTTTCTGCAAGCAGAGAAATGTTTGAAGGTCAAGTAAACCCACTTGGGGCTTACTATAGGGTTTCCTTAGGGTTATGGACAACATTACCCCTATAGAAGCAAGAATTAGGGATTTGGGGCCAGCTCACTGCCCAAGATAAGGAGTGAGACAGGAATAGCTTCTAGGATGGACTTGATTTTTGCAGGGACCTGGTCCTCATGCAACAGTGCTGGGAGCAGTGTTACCCTTGGCAGCATTTTCTAAACAAACCTCAGAGCAGAGCTGGTGCCCAGATGTTTTGTACAAACACTGGGGTGAAACTATAACAAGGAAAATACAACCCTGGGGGGTCCTGACCATCATTTGTCTGGCTTTGGGCAAAACTGAGCATGGTTGCCGCACCTTCTCTTTCAATGTGGTGGTTTGCACATGTTTGGGGTTTTGGGTGTTGCAGGGAGCAAGTGCGATATTTGGGTGCCTGTCTGACACAGGAGCATGGCCAGGAGATGCTCACAGATGCTCAGGAGATGCCGATGTGCATCCCTGGGGGCAGGGTGGTTGTAAGACCACCCTTAGCAAGGACATCCGCACCCATCATTGCTCTGAGTGTGAGGGTAGACCAAGGAGCTCCTGGGGCAATGCTGTGATGACCCCAATCTGTGCCTTTGTTTCCCCAGTTGTACAAAAGAGTGAATGCCCAGCTTTCAGCTAACACCTAGAAAACACTCTGGGACCCCCAAATGGGAAGTTGTCCCCCATATCTGCTAGGGGCAAAGCCTTCTAGATCAGCAGGCAGGGCCCTCCTGCCCTCAACCTGTCTGTCCTGCACCACCCAGGACACCTGAGACC